>OY365815.1:1380677-1459075 GCA_959347315.1 Bimastos eiseni | reverse complement strand
AGATGAAAGAAAAAATCTTGTCTAATGGACGCTCATGCGGCTGAATTTAATATTAAATAGGCTTAGATCAACTAGGCTTAAATCAGACTCAAACGGACAATCACGAGGCCTCCCATCGATCTCGATTCCATCCCAGCAGAACACTTTCAGGAATCCCGATTCGACTTAAGCAGATTGCTTTTCAATAAATAAAATTTTTTACACTTGAGTTAAACAAATCCATCAATGATGGTGTTCCTAACCGCAGTATTTGATGTCGCATGGCGCCAATCGGATATCTGTGGCTGAAAATGCGACAGTGGTAGCGACGATGCAGGAAGGCTGAGACCAGGCAGAGAGTCCGAGGATGTTCCTGCAGTAGTTTAGACTGTCTTTGATGTTAACCTCTGGCATTTGGAGCCCATAATCACTGCCTACATCTGCCCACATCAGACAAGATTCACCCGAAGCAGAGCGATTCATCGTCCCGAAGTAACCACTGCCCATCGGATTTACACGACATTCACGTTCAACATCTAGAGCCAACATTTGATACGGTGTCAAAATAATGTCTACCTTTGCATCAAATAGAAATTAATGAAGCCATAAATCTGACAGATTCTCTCAAAACCAGAATATGGCAAAAATGGTAAAAGGACAATTACTGCATGCATGCATGCATGCATGCATGCATGCATGAGTATCTGCTAAGAACCTCACTTTAAATAACTCAAAAACCTAAGGCAATCATCATTTCCGCCTTAATCACAACTTCTCCTTCTCATAAATTACCTAGTATAACCCAACTTAAAACTTTATAAATGATGGGCATAAATGATGCATGCATGCATGCATGCATGCATGCATGCATGCATGTATGTATGTATGTATGTATGTATGTATGTATGTATGTATGTATGTATGTATGTATGTATGTATGTATGTATGTATGTATGTATGTATGTATGTATGTATGTATGTATGTATGTATGTATGTATGTATGTATGCATGCATGCATGCATGCATGCATGCATGCATGCATGCATGCATGCATGTATGTATGTATGTATGTATGCATGCATGCATGCATAAATGATGCATGCATGCATGCATGCATGCATGCATGTATGTATGTATGTATGTATGTGTGTATGTATGTATGTATGCATGCATGCATGCATGTATGTATGTATGTATGTATGCATGCATGCATGCATAAATGATGCATGCATGCATGCATGCATGCATGCATGCATGCATGCATGCATGCATGCATGCATGCATGCATGTATGTATGTATGTATGTATGTATGTATGTATGTATGTATGTATGTATGTATGTATGTATGTATGTATGTATGTATGTATGTATGTATGTATGTATGTATGTATGTATGTATGTATGTATGTATGTATGTATGTATGTATGTATGTATGTATGTATGTATGTATGTATGTATGTATGTATGTATGTATGTATGTATGTATGTATGTATGTATGTATGTATGTATGTATGTATGCATGCATGTATGTATGTATGTATGTATGTGTGTATGTATGTATGTATGCATGCATGCATGCATGCATGCATGCATGTATGTATGTATGTATGTATGTATGTATGTATGTATGTATGTATGTATGTATGTATGTATGTATGTATGTATGTATGTATGTATGTATGTATGTATGTATGTATGTATGTATGTATGTATGTATGTATGTATGTATGTATGTATGTATGTATGTATGTATGTATGTATGTATGTATGTATGTATGTATGTATGTATGTATGTATGTATGTATGTATGTATGTATGTATGTATGTATGTATGTATGTATGTATGTATGTATGTATGTATGTATGTATGTATGTATGTATGTATGTATGTATGTATGTATGTATGTATGTATGTATGTATGTATGTATGTATGTATGTATGTATGTATGTATGTATGTATGTATGTATGTATGTATGTATGTATGTATGTATGTATGTATGTATGTATGTATGTATGTATGTATGTATGCATGCATGTATGTATGTATGTATGTATGTGTGTATGTATGTATGTATGCATGCATGCATGCATGTATGTATGTATGTATGTATGCATGCATGCATGCATAAATGATGCATGCATGCATGCATGCATGCATGCATGCATGCATGTATGTATGTATGCATGTATGTATGTATGTATGTATGTATGTATGTATGTATGTATGTATGTATGTATGTATGTATGTATGTATGTATGTATGTATGTATGTATGTATGTATGTATGTATGTATGTATGTATGTATGTATGTATGTATGTATGTATGTATGTATGTATGTATGTATGTATGTATGTATGTATGTATGTATGTATGTATGTATGTATGTATGTATGTATGTATGTATGTATGTATGTATGTATGTATGTATGTATGTATGTATGTATGTATGTATGTATGTATGTATGTATGTATGTATGTATGTATGTATGTATGTATGTATGTATGTATGTATGTATGTATGTATGTATGTATGTATGTATGTATGTATGTATGTATGTATGTATGTATGTATGTATGTATGTATGTATGTATGTATGTATGTATGTATGTATGTATGTATGTATGTATGTATGTATGTATGTATGTATGTATGTATGTATGTATGCATGCATGTATGTTTGCATGAATGCATGTATGCTTATATGTATATATGCATATGTATGCATGTGTTTATGCATGTATGTATGTATGTATGTATGTCGTGCTTTACCCTCATACTACTCGGGGTGTTATTGTCCGAGGGGTAATTGTCCTAGATCCGTAAAAACTTCTGGTCTTAAATGTTGCTAGGCTTCAGCTGGAAATGTTCTCCAGACATACCAAGGTACCCAGGTTCACATATCTGAGCTCATGCGTGGACTGCACCGGAGACAGTGAACCGGAGGAGGTACGCAGAAGAATTGCCCTTGCCCAGAACTGTATGTCCGACCTCCAGCGTGGCATTTGGAACTCAAGGATCCGAATGTCGACCAAGATCCGAGCCATGATCGCACTACCACCCTCTGACTGGTAGAGACTGTCGGGACGACCAAGACACTCTTGGGGACGTGAAGAATGACCTGGACCTCATTAACATTGGCCTCAACTCAGGATGGGCGAGAGCACAAGAGGAGAGCGGTTGGCGGCAGACTGTGGAAACGGCTACGCTCCTCTGCGGGGAACGCCGTTGATGATGATACTAAGAATCTAACTTCACCAAATTATTATTATATTCGTTTATTGAATAGGCTGGCAAACCGCAGCAAGTTACATACATCAGAAATGTAGGCAGTCACAAATGAAGCCTCTTCTTAGGACTTGGTTTGGTTTTTGTTACAATTTACTGTTGCTGTAGGCCAATTAAGTAAAATTTAGACTCAGCAAAATTAACATAGTCGTTACCGAATTTCTGGCATCCTTGTACGATGATGTCATCGACAGCCAATCCGGTGTAGCTGATACCTCCCCTCCTTCCCTCAATGACGACCTGAAAGACTCCGCTGGGCAACTGAGTGAATAATCGATTCCATCCTGCGACTGGTTTTCCAAAGGTTCTTACGACCGTCTGTTCTGACTTCTCTTCAGAGACGACGATGACTGAGAGGACAGATACACCAACGGACGAGGCATCCATCCAGTAGAAGAGTTCAACACACTGACTGCTTGTGTTCATGTAAGGCGACTGAAGGCGAGCAAAGTAACCGAGACGCAGGTCACTCGTTAACATCATCTGAAAATGACCGCTTCCTACAACACACAGACGCATCATGGCATCACCCACAGAGAACAAAACATGAAGCACAGAGGAGAACCATTTGTTTCACACTTGTGACATCGCATAAACATTTTAATGAGGCACCGTTTTTACGTTTGAAAACCAACGTAAACTACGTCATCAGTTGTTTTCTCAGCTAATGGAAGAGGTAGCAACTTCCCATTGCAAGAGGATGCGTTTTCGAAGTCACACTAGTCATGACTAGCCGCTGGCATTTGAACTATTGGATCACCACTGTTGATACAGAAGTCAATCAACCTATATAATGAGCGAAATACTAAGAGCAAGTGCCTTAGACGACATATATATAATTATTGCATTATTGCCTGCATCCTCAAATGATAATTATTATGCTCAATCGTAACATCAAAAATTGATCGGTGCAATAAATTACCCAAATTGAGAGTATTGTCGACGTCTATCGTTGTCAGCATAGGTGGTCGTGCCAGAGTCCAGGTCTCAGAGGTGGTCGTATCATTAGCCAAAGGACATAGGTTGTCTTCGAAATTGCAGATGAATTCAGGTGGCTCTATAATAACCAATCACAGAAAATGATGACGAATCGCAAATGTTCACTGTCATTATAATTAACTGTATTTCAAATTGTGCTGAATTTAACGAGTTAATTAAAGATTCACCGGATCCTATCAATGCTGCAAATAATCTCGGTTAGCTATTGTCAGTTCATGTTTACTTTAGCTGGTATTGTCTGCTTGAATTGCTTGACATAATTGTTTGATCCTCGCATCAGAAGTTTGTTTTAAATAACTAAGATCTGAGAATGGTCAACATGATTTTAAGGTGTTGTACGATGTGTAAATAACTAGTTTGAGGTTGATATAAAAGATAGGAGGGTTTAGTCGTGAGGTATTTGTGTTAAGCTGTCGAAGAACACGGTCTAATTTTATGTTCTCTCAATTGATTTCTAATATAGAGGAGTATATTCAGAGCTGTTGGTTCAATTCTTTTCGGGAAGAGCAGCCACATGGAATGTACGCAAGATCTTGACAGTGTGGTATCGTGGATTAGTCAAAAGATCCACACGCTACAATCGCAAGTTGTGGGAAGGGGTACAAAGGGAAACTAGGCCTAGTGGCTAAAAAATCAGCAGAAGAACTAGTTGTAGGGTCTTCGTCAGACATGCTCATTCAAATCCTATCCTGAATTCTACAAGAGGCCAATGCAACTGACTCAGTAGCGTAAAAAAATTTTCTAATAGGATAGGCACGCAGCAAATCGTGAGACAGAATTTTGGATGTGTTTGAGCTGTTAGGTCTACAGCACCCACAAAAGCTAAGTCGCGGAAATCAGCTTATTCACAGACGCTAATCAAAACATTATCGATAGGCAGAGGGTCAAAATCCAGAGTCAGGCAGACAGGCAGACGGCTAAGGTGGATGGTATTTGGAGGTGAAACAGCGAGGAAGAGAGGTGGAAGAGGAGGATTCAGGATAGAATTAGTGAGAGATGCCTTCAGTTTTGAATGGAAAACCTGTGGTGAGATGACAAGAGGTGAGGCTTTGTTGAGTTCGTTGGATGGATCGGATAGTTGTCTTAATGCTAGAGGGAGTTTGTTTCAAAGAGGCGGAACAACAGTAGCTATGGAGCGATTTACAAATTTAAGTGATGATGTGACAGAAGGGCGAAGCAATGTGAGGATGGCAGAGGAACGAGTTGAGCGATGTGGTTGATTCGTGAACAGTTGACGGAGATAACATGTGGGCTGTGATGATTGGAGTTTGTTGTAGGTGAGTGAAAATTACCTTATATTCGATTCGTTCAGGCTTCTAATTAAGAATTAATGTTACAATTTACTTAGGTGGCTCTACCTGGCGGGATTATTGATTGTCCTTTTTGGGTCCCCTGTTGTTGCTGATTAATGAAAAGATAATTTGTATCTCTATTTGGATTCAATAGCTGCAATAATTGAATTGAATTTTGAGCCAATGGAGTGATTTGAGGAACGGAGTGATATGGTGATGCTTTGGGGGTTTGGTGACAGCACGGGCGAGAGCATTTTGAATTGCTTGGAGGCGGTTTATTTGGGTGGTGTCTATGTTGAGGAAAAGAAAGTTGCAGTGGTCCAATTTGAAGTATCTGTAGTGAATGTTTTGCTATACTACGGCATCAACAGATAAAACAGTATTTTTTGCAATTTCACACGATTGACATGCTGCAATAAAGGCCCTTTGTGTCCATATTAAGCTTAAATGATTAATTGTTAATAAACATGCGAATAAATTAGACTTCCTCACTGAGACAACGTTTTCGTCTATAGAATTCGATTCTATTGTCATCAGTTGAACAGTTGATAGCAGCAGCAACCGAGACGGATGCAGTGGAGCGTGGCAGCCATTCGCCCGTGTAGGCACTGAGGATGCAAGTGCGATCGATTCGGTTGAATAGAAAAGAACTGCATTGTGTATCGTAGATATTCGAACAGAGAATCCGACAGACAGATCGTGTTGCCTCTCCAACAAGAATGTTGCTCTCAGAAAAGACATCCGGAATAACGCAGATCCCAGAGTAGAGCAAATATTCATCACAATTGACTATTGGAAGGACAGAAAGACAAAACGATGATGTTGCATTTTTCATGAACGATGTAAAAGGAATCAAATACATTTTACCTTCAATTCATTTTCATCCAATACATTCATTATGCGGATTATTTCGTCTCGGCGCAATTCTTCTGAAGTGACAAGGAGTGATAGTTTGTATGGCAGTAAAACTACTATCTGTCAATCCAGTGGTCGGGATTAAAATCCTGCAGGTTTGGTTCAAGATTTCTGCTCCATCTGCACCCTCATAGCCAACTCATCTCTAAAGGCTACACTGACTGTACATAGCAATTGTGAAGATGAGTCTGCGTGGGAGGGGACTGGTCACCAATCCTCAGGGCTGGTCACCAGCCTTCATACATGTATCTTGTATCGCGGTCATCAAGAAATACAATTGCTAACACTTCATACCATGGTTGCAACGGTCTCTTCTTCTTCTTCTTCTTCTTCTTCTTCTTCTTCTTCTTCTTTAAATGCCATTGTATACGCTTGTGGCAAGTGATAGGCATATATAAATATTATACATGTATATATATAGAACTATTGAGCTTCAAAATGTACATTTGATTTTGCCTTCTTTAAGGTTAATCTGCTGTTCTTAACGAACCCTCGCATAACCTCACATGACTTAGAGGGAGAGAAGTGCGTGAAAGGGTCGTTTAGATCATGCGGTCATCTAGACTACGATAATACCTGGACTATTGCATTGATAAAAAGAAATAGGTTTTAGGGCGAGTGTGTGGCTAGGTGTTTCTAATATATGAATCTTCTTACCAGTGTCATTTGTTTGCGATGGGCTGCCACTGTAGTGGGACATTATCAAATCATACAGACCAGTTTCATGCATAGCGGTCAGTCTGAAGAAAAACACTGCACACGATTATCTCACATTTTCTGCTAAATAAATGACATAAAATACTCATCGCTCTTGTTCTTCCTTCTCGTGTACACGTGAATAGAGAATGCAAAAGAGACGGAACAGTGGGAAGAGGTTAAGGAGGGAGAACGACGAAAAAGAGGGTCAGATGGAAGATAATGAAAGCATGATGATTGGGATAAGGAGGTGGAGGAGTATATGGTAGTAGTTTATAAAGAAACTCCTAACGTCATATGTACATGTGAAAGAGGTTAACATGATGAAATGTATGCTTACATGGTACAGTTTGCACAGTTTAATTACAGCGACCATAATGTTATGGCCTCAAAGAGATGATCGGGCGAGATTCATCATCACAGCGGCCCGTTTGAATGGGTCCCATGTCACTTAAATTCCCAGTTTATAGACAGTGATTATATTAGTCATAGAAATAGATATATTAAATGAGTTATCCCTGGTACAACATGAACAGACGCCTATAACCGATGTAGCTATAATAGCCAAAGACTTTACTTCACCTGAATGGATTTTGGTTGCAGATGGTGACTGTGGGAAACTGAATGGAGTCATTGTAGAGAACATCGATGTTTACGTTCTTCTGATAGGATTTCATCAAATTCACTTTGGTTATGATCATATAGAAGAAGAGACCCAACGAAATGAGAAGCAAAGCGATCCAAATCAACCTAGAAAATTATCATCGTCAATTAAAACAAGTACTATCTAAGTCAATCTTAGGTCATAATTATTAGAATTGGACAGTTTGCTTAAAATATATTATTATTATTATTACCTAAATTTGATACCGCCCTTCTTTCAACATCTTTTGCTCAGAAGTGCATACACACGCCTCGACGGCGCAATTGCAGTTGTACTGCACAGCAATGGTGCGCGAAGGACTTGCTCAAGGTCCCTACACACTGACTGACGCCCCGGACGAGGCTCGAAGCCGCGCGCTCATCACACACTGAACGCCACGGGATATATGGTTCTCAGATGCAAATAGGAGCTGATTGCTATATCGATTCAAATTTAGTTGTCCTGAATAACGGAGCATGCAATCAAAGCTGCCAAAATGTCATCGCACTGGGTTAGTGAATAATTTCGTATTTTTCACTGCAACAAACAATATTTATTAAAAACAAGTGTGCCACTGCCCGCTCTATCGAAGTGTACAAATTATGACCGCTATATAAATGAATGCAGTCATCCTGGGATCTTATAAACGTGGCTGAAGTTCAGATAAAATCCGATTAAATGTTGACCTAAATCTGAAGGCACATTTAATTAGGCCCTACTTTGTAGAGATTGGTCGTTGCAATTTGGATCTGATTGTAGGCATTAAACGGATTCATGCATCTAATTAATAGCTTTATGCGCCAAAATAAGGCACAAACAGCAACCAAACGACAAATTAAAAGTGAGACGACGAGAAAACAGAAACAAAGATAGCATCAATTATAGTTCACAATTAATCAGTTGTTCAGTGATCAAAGTGAACCATTCTATTGAGCGATGGCATTACAGTACTTTGTGAATTACTGAGGCAAATCACTCATCGTCGTTATGGTAATTATCTGATTAGTATGTCCACAAAAGACATTACGAATACAACATTTACATGAAAGATAACATATGGAATTACAGTCATCAACGACACAATGTGATGGGAGAGGTAACATTCAGTTTGTCTGACAAGTTTTCAAACGCTTGACAGTGTTCCATTTCTTACACTCGAACACGACACGATGTACAGAACTCCAGCTCACATGTAATTCATTATAACCATAACCAATGAACCATAACCAAACATTTTTATTGGTCACTGACAATTCATCAGAAAAATAAGCACGTTATGTACAACAATTATTATATACAGACAAACGAATGACAGCGATCAATATAGGGATGAATTCAAAGTTTCAAACCCTAAAGGTACCGTGGTCCCGCTAACAGGGTCACCCATTACGTATAATTATTATTGCCTTGCTGATGAAATCATAGTAGGGAGGGCAATCGATCAGAAGGGACAACAGTAGGTCTCTTGTAAGACGACGAAGACGACAACGACGATGATGATGATACCGACGACGATGACGATGAAAATGATGAAGTCATTGCAAGAAATAGTAAACGCTTGGTTTCCAAGTCGCTTTCAGGAGGCCCACACTCACTCTCGTCGTTAAATTGATACCGGTGAACCTTCTAATGGAGTCTCAATAGGCTTTCGAAGTAGTAGTCGACTGCGACGTCATTCATTCTTTTGGAACAATCAAGATATCATGACGTCATGCTGTCGTGGAAGTGATTCCTTTTGCTTTTGCAGCTTCGTTGAGTTGATTCCACAACCTTTCGTAGAAGGACGAATCATCACTTGACTAGATATAATAAATCCATCTTGGACGTTTAACCAATCTAAGGATTTTTCATCAAGAGGACCATTCACGAGGAAAATGGGTCATCGAAACCATGACTCATATCTCAAATAGCATTGACATGCTTAGCCTTACTAGCATATAACTAGTACTGTAATACTCACACTGTATTGAAATAAATTAAGAGTCAAACAAGAATGCAATGGCAAGAAGATACGTCAAGATGTCTGTCCGTCCATATCTGCTCACTGCACGCTGGACTCATCTAGCCAACCCATGATACGTCTTCACTTCAACTTCGTCCACTCCAGCGATGACAAGGACTAAGAATTCGATTTTGGGACTGCGTTGTACAACCATGAACAAATGCCTGTATATCATCAGCAAATAGATGACCAGTAGCAACACAGATCGGGAAACGAGAGGAGATGTCAGCCTTATATAGGATAAACATGAGAGGACCAAGAACAGAGCCCTGAGAAACACCCAGTTTAACGTGAACCAATTGGGTTCTGGATTCACCAGTAACAATCATTTGGGTTTGTTCATAACGGTATGAGCGAAAACAACAGATGGGAGGCCTTTAAGGCCATGAGAGGTCTCTGGGCGTTGGAGAAGAATATCATGATCAAACATATCAAACGCTGCTGAGACGTTATAGAGAGCCAGAAGTGTGACCTCAGACCTATCAATAGCAGAGTACCCATTTGATGAATATAACCCTTGATTGACAACTTCTTCATTAATCGTCCTTTGATGATCAGCCGGCATACCGTTACTTCACTTAAGGGCACGTAAATCAATTTTATGATCATGTTCAATCAAAATTTTTAAGACGTTAGGAACGAATGAATCAATATTGAGTTATTATTTGCATTGTGCTGAAACAAGCTAGGAATACAGCAGCAGAACTGGCGTGAAGCTATCTCTCAGTCATTGCCCCATGGAAGCCTGTTTATGATGCACATTCCCGTATAAAGTCCAAACGTGTCCCATCAATTAGACCCACGGAACTGGTGGCATGTAGCTACTTGTTCCGCAATCTAGAATTTCCTTTGTTCGGCTTAGAAGCTTCCATTAGGTCGGTAATCTAAACTTTAAAACCAAGATAGCTTTTCTCAACGAAAAGCTCATGAAGTTTACGCTCTGCCCATATGAAATTGCTACAAAACGTTCTTCTGCAAATTTCTAAGTTAAAGTGACTATTATCAGCACAAGATTTACAATAGATTCCAATAGTTTTACAGTCTTTGCTTAGAATTGCCAAGACAGCCGACATTTCAAATCTATAGGCCTATCATTAACCGCGGCCATTCTCAAACCAAGACGTAGCTAGGCTAAATGAGCAAATGAAAATATTTTTGCAGAACTGTGATGGCAGTAGGTCCATACAGATGCTGGATGAAAATTATGGGGTTTAGAGCAAGTCTCATTTTGAAGAAAAACACTGGACTAACTTATTCAAAGCCTTGTGAAAGTACGGAATACAAAATCGATCAAAACTCTGAAAATAAATGAGCAAATGAAAATATTTTTGCAGGGCTGTGATGGCAGTAGGTCCACACAGATGCTGGATGAAAATTATGGGGTTTAGAGCAAGTCGCATTTTGAAGAAAAACACTGGACTAAATTATTCAAAGCCTTGTGAAAGTACGGAATACAAAATCGATCAAAACTCTGAAACTAAATGAGCAAATGAAAATATTTTAGCAGAACTGTGATGGCAGTAGGTCCACACAGATGCTGGATGAAAATTATGGGGTTTAGAGCAAGTCTCATTTTGAAGAAAAACACTGGACTAACTTATTCAAAGCCTTGTGAAAGTACGGAATACAAAATCGATCAAAACTCTGAAACTAAATGAGCAACTGAAAATATTTTTGCAGAATTGTGATGGCAGTAGGTCCACACAGATGCTGGATGAAAATTATGGGGTTTAGAGCAAGTCTCATTTTGAAGAAAAACACTGGACTAACTTATTCAAAGCCTTGTGAAAGTACGGAATACAAAATCGATCAAAACTCTGAAACTAAATGAGCAAATGAAAATAATTTTGCAGAACTGTGATGGCAGTAGGTCCACACAGATGCTGGATGAAAATTATGGGGTTTAGAGCAAGTCTCATTTTGAAGAAAAACACTGGACTAACTTATTCAAAGCCTTGTGAAAGTACGGAATACAAAATCGATCAAAACTCTGAAACTAAATTAGCAAATGAAAATAATTTTGCAGAACTGTGATGGCAGTAGGCCCAAACAGATGCTGGATGAAAATTATGGGGTCTAGAGCGAGTCTCCTTTTGAAGAAAAACACTGGACTAACTTATTCAAAGCCTGACGTAGCTAGTTTAATACGTTATACAAAGGCAGGGCTAATTTAATATGCAAATCACGTACGTTTGTCGTACGGCAATCGGAAAATTTCGATCGCGGAAGGAACACTTCGTGTCAAGCAACAAATTGTTTACATTTGCACGGAAACAATTTTAGCACAACCGAAAGTGCTGAAATAATAAAGTGAACTTAAAGCCCGGGTGAATCCGGGTAGTAAAGTTAGTTTTCCTATCAGAGTTGTATGTCAACCCCTGCGACATGAGCATCGATATTCGACCCCTTGGCCATTCAAGGCATCGTTTCTGAAAGTGCTTGAAGCGAAACCTATAATAAATATTCTATCATGGTTTGTGTTTCTACTTTCTAGGTATGAAGTGCGTGGGTCGAATTTTTCAAAGTTTTTGCTAAATAAAGTTAAAATAGGCCAAAAATTGTAATGTCATGCCATTTAGGCCAAAAATTGTAATGGCATGCCATTAGCCACTGACAGCAGTGGCTAATTATGATAGCTGAAGAAGACTAACTTCCTGCAGAGAAACTTTGATGGTTCAACGAGGAACTTGAGTCCGTGGACCGTTGTACCAATGGCGAATTCAGACAGAAGGAAACCCCACGAACTCTCCTCTATTTCCTCATTACGCTTCACTTGCAAATAGAAACATCAACAACATATTTGTAACATGATGTCAACAACATTGTAACATGATGTCAACAACATTGCAACATGATGCCAACAAGATTGCAACATGATGTCGACAACATTGTAACATGATTTCAACAACATTGTAAAATGATGTCAACAACATTGTTATATGATGTCAACAACATTGTAACAAGATGCCAACAAGGTTGTAACATGATGCCAAGAACATTGTAACATGATGCCAACAAGGTTGTAACATGATGCCAAGAACATTGTAACATGATGCCAAGAACATTGTAACATGATGTCAACAACATTGTAACATGATGTCAGCAACATTGTAGCATGATTATACAGTAGCTCAAAGGCAAATAATTGTAAGTAGATTATGAAGTTACCAGTTGTTCTTAACGTCAGTCGAATAACCATTAGTGAAGTAATAGACGACAATAATAATAATTATTATTAACATCATTATTATTGTCATCAGTATAACCGATATTAAAATTGCTGTCATAATTATTACTATTACCACCATTATTATTATTATTATTATTATTATTATTATTATTATCGTATCGGGAAATAGGTGAAATGTTGTGAAATTTCATTAAGAATCGCAGATCCGCCTTTAATAATTCAAACATAAATGACTCTTATTAAGCATGGAAAATGAATATAAATTATTGTAGAATTTACTCATTACAGTCCAACATTATTTCCCTCAAAACGATTCTGTATTTAAATTTAATTCCAATTAAACTGAATATTGTAATACCATTCTCCAGGTTCTGTAGTTCGAGAGCTTTTCCCTGATCATATGTCATCTTGTTATCCGTCGTCGTCATCGTCGTTCTGCTTGCTTCTTGTTTTGACCGAATGCGTCAAATTTTTCCCCAACTGGAAATAATGGGACTGGAGCGGCAAAGGCCGTGGGAAAGGTAGGCCTATTTGCGTGAGGAAAAAGAACGCAGGCCTACACACAAAGAGCCTGAGAGAGGAACTCTTAAAACGAAGTCAGCTCATAAGGCAATAATCATTAACTGTTACTGTAGAAAAACAGAATTATAACTCAATTATATTATAACGCATAGCTTCAATGCTTTCGATCAATTCATTTGTGAGAGTGGAATCTCCAAAACATTGGCCAATAAACTGCGCTTTACGATTATAGCAGTTGAATGGTGCTCAGAAACACGGTCGGCCGTTAATTCCATGACATGTTCCAGCCAACTGACAATTGAAGGATGCAGAGAGAGACAATAACTTCTATTGTGTGGAATGAGTCAAAATGAGTGCCAACGTCATTCTCTGTGACATCGATAGGTATAAAGCTTTAATGCTGCACATAAGTCATCCTCAGCGACATCGCTATGTAAAATTATGAGCCACGCATGTCACAGCGCTTCAACGTCGTTGCAGTTTCGACGGAAGGCTAAATTAGCGACAAAACAACAACGAATCCACTCATTTCATTGATGCTCGATCCAAATTAAACTGCCTTTGAATATCCTTTGAAATATCCGCTAGCAACGACCCACTGCTAATCATCAGCACATAGCATAATAATGCATTCGTTGGTTCTCCAAGATCATTGCATATTAGCCAGAGATTGCACGTATACTTACATGTAATACTTGACACGAAGTCTTGTAGTTGTAATAAAGTACAGCTTTAGTATAATTTCTAAATACCTGCACTTGAGACATAAGTACCTGTGCTTGAACTTACATGTCACGTGTTCGAAACATCTCTGATAATTATTAGCATTACAGCGCATTACATCAAAACTATCATCGTTCCAATATAATATTAAATACCATTGCATCAAATATTTGGGTCCACCGTAATCACAGACGCTCGTTGAACTTGCTCCAACCTTCCCTGGACAACCCTTTTGATCTGATGCAGCGCTTGTAAATAAGCTGGTGCTCTGCGTTTAGCTTAATTCAGACTGGGGCTTAAAATTGGAGTTTTCGAATAGCCTGCGATTATTTCAACCGGTCACCGCCAACACAACCAAACTAGGGAAACAATATAAGTTTATAACTAGACCTGAGGATGACTTGGGACAAAAACAAATTGTAAGTAATCAGTTAAAAATAAAAGCCATTGAAAATCGTCGTTTTTAAACATTTAGCTTTAATTTTAAGAAATAACGAAAGTTCTACCTCTGTTTCTTTTCAATTGAGAAGAATGTGAATATAATGTTTTTCTAGGCACATTTAGCGCTGTGTTGGACCTCTCAAAGTGTCCCAGCAGCGGCCGTTTCTGTAGTTACAAGAAAGGATACATATGGGCTCTGTGCGGGTCCCATATAATAGCCCGAGTTAAGTTCTACAAAATTATATCACTGTCAACAATTACGCAACTGCCTTTCATTCTGTACCAGCGCTGGGAAAAATCTAGGGTCTTTCAAGAAAATTTTAACGTTTTTAGATTTTCATGTATGTAGATTCTTAACGTGCGCACAGTCACACATCGGACACAAAGTTACGACGTACATGTAGGCCTATAATTAGATGAAGACCATCCCATCCTTCCCTTGTACACCCCCAGTCGAGATCCGTCGACTTTGCCACATCGACTATAACAGTTTGAACGGCAGAGTGCAGACTAACGCATACAAGACAACAAGCCTCATTCTAATTAGCTACAAAAACAATCTATCTTATAACCATAACCATAACCAATAACCAAGTGTTTTTATTGTCTCCAAATCACAAACAAATGTAAAAAATGTTGACAATTAGCTGGGAGCCAATAGGTATTAACAGAAACCCTTAAAGGACAAAAAATCCTGCAATCAGGGTCACCCTTACAATAGATTGATAGTTGCAGCCGGTTAGGTATTAAAAAATAGATTAACATTTAGTACGAAACTTAACTAGTTAGCTATTATATACAATGATGATGGAGACGATGAACACGATGAGGCAATTATTGATCCATCAAAAAACTTCGCAATTTTATTTTAAATAAAATAAGATTATCGAGAGAGCGCAATTCATCCAGAAGGGCGTTCCATGCTTTCGGGCCGGCATATTTAATCGAGAACATTCTAGTTTTTGTTCTCGAAAAGATAGGCCTATAGTTTGAGTAGGATCTACCTGAAAGGCAACAATTTTCTCCCATAACAATGAGTCACACTCTTCCAATTAGCCTAACTTCGAGATAGATCAGAGGCTGTCACTTGTCTATGTTTCAATATGCCAAATCAATTTGCGATAAACGACATTAAGATACTAAAAATCTAAAAAAGTACCTTTTCAGGGTTTATAAATCAAATTGTGCAAAGTTTCTCGTCAACTGCAGCTAGTAATCTGGATAACCTAATTGCATAGCTATGAAGCTGGACAGTGTGTGCATCCATTTACGAGTGTTGAAAAGACCAAATGACTACAATAGACACTGGACAAATGCAGAATCTGTTAAAAATCTGGAAATATAAGAAGCGTCGCAAGAAAACATGTCGTTAATAAGACACAATGCAAGGACATTTTACATAATTTTACATAATTAAACACATCCTCGATACTCGATATGAGATTTAATTTTGGCTTTTGCACAGATTGATTTCTTCCATAAGCCTATAATTATGCAACTGGGTTCATTGTTGACAATGGCGTAATTTGACAGAACATGATTCAGATGATTATTCCTACTTTTCGGAGGTTCACATACATCAATCGAGTCTTCTATGTAATTTATGCAATACGCATGGTCCGCAAATAGATAGGCCTACATTCAAAGCAGATCGGTTGAAGACGAAGTAAATGACGACTGCGGGACGAGAGCTGCGAAATCTTCAATCATTTCTTCGTTCATTTTTGTGGTTACCTGTGGAGCTACATCAATTTATACATCGCAATAAAAGCCTTCACTTAAACGCCGACATAATCAGAAACGAGATTTCATCTATGCTTAGGTTGATACAAACTCCACTAAGCTGCGTAAACAGGCCCAAATTTATATTTTCTGCTGTGTATATCACAAAAGTCTAAATTATGGCTTACATCATTCACTTTATTCTCTTCCCAAACAAACAGATATGTAGATAAAGGTCTATACAAGGGCTCATCGGACGTCACGAAAGGTAATCATGTGGTCGCTAGATACTAAATTTGCCAAGTCTGCTGTTGGCTGTCTGCTATAGGCTATACACAAGATATGCTGCTATTAAGTTGAAGCTTCTACACGGTTGATAGGATGCGAGCTTCACAAAGACCTACAGTGTATGCGCTCGTAACTTCGTAGACGAAGGCTCCCTATATAAATTTAGTTGCAGTTGCCTGTAATAACGTGCACATAATAAGGCACACGAAACAGTATTGATTGATGATTTACAATATGTATTTATTACCGAAATTTCATATCACCTTTCTTCCAACATTTTTTGCTCAGAAGTGCACACACGCCTCGACGGCGCAATTGCAGTTGTACTGCAGAGCAATTGTGTACGAAGGATTTTTGAGATGGAATCGAAAAGGTACCTAAGGAACAGTTAATGATAGATGCAGCTCTTTTATTCAATCTACTCTCTCCATTTACTTCGTTTGCGCTTACAACTATTAGTTTACGTTGCCGACCTGCAACGACTCTCTGTGACCTGAAGCGTCTTGGCGGTAAAATTGATTCCTGCTTGTGTGTTACAGAATGGCTGCCTCACTTTCAAAACCCCAAAGTTACTTTGAGCGTTGTAGCAAACAATCCAAAAATTAAGGATGCGATATTCATAATTAGTGCTGTAAAATCGTGGTAGCTATTTCTACTAAATAAGTGGAACTTGTCTAATTGAGTGAATTTAAAAATAATAAAATGACGCATATTTATGTTTGACATGATGATGTGACGTCGACCCTCTCCTTTCGTCACACATCGTCACAAATGTCGACCAATCCCTAAGCGCGTGACTTTATTTATGGACCGCCTCAAAGGAGCCCCAATTCTGTAGTTTGTTCCCTGACGCTAAATACCCTGGCTACGTCTCTGGTGCAACTTCTTGCATGTGATGATATATGCTGGCATGAGGTTGAAGCCTTTACACGATTGCTATAGGAGGATGCGGCTTTCACACAGACCTACAATGTCCTACATCGTATGTTGGCTTATAATTATTATATATTAATTTTAGTTGCTATTACCCGTAATAGCGTGCACTCAGTGAAGCATATCAAATATACTATTAGGCCTAGTGACTGATCTCTTTCATATGTAAGTGGATCCAATTTTTAGCGCAGATGGAATCGAACCAGTACTTAAAGAGCAGTTATATTGATAGATGTAAGGAGATGTCCATATATACCTCTGCTTGTGGATTGGAGAAAAGGAGGAGATGTTGAAGCAATTAGAAATGGATTGAGATCATCAGGGTCTGGAGAGTGAATAACTTTCAAGGAACGATTAAGATTGATTAGTTCGTTTGATAAGGTTCGAATTCTGACAATAGAGTTTGAATAGGAAGGACCTAGGTAACACTCAAAAGAGTTATGAGAAGAGAATTAGAATAGGAAGGACCAAGGTAACACTCAAAAGAGTTATGAGAAGAGAATTAGAATAGGAAGGACCAAGGTAACACTCAAAAGAGTTATGGGAAGAGAAGTAGAATGGGTAGAACAGGAGGTAGGAGGAAAGGTAGGAGTAGAACAGGTCGGCTGTTAATTCCATGACATGTTCCAGTCGGGATCCTGGCAATTCCCCAAAGACATTTGCCCCGACATGCCCCCAGTAGTTTTCCTCCGACCGCTTCAGTAGCATAGATGCCCCTGGACATTTGCCCCATACATGTATTTGCTATTAACTAATTGTTTGCTGAATTTTAAGCTCAGATTCGCGACTAAATAAAACAAATGACATTTGACATCTGACATTTGCTTTACATAACCAAGGTTTCTGACTTGTGTTTAATTGTGAATCTTAAATTGACTAATGTTTACGGTTTATTTGTTGTTTAAATATTCCTAATCTATCCAACAATGTGATGCTTACTCACTCCGTTGCTATATAATCTGCCACGAATTTCTTCCAAAGTTTGCTGAAGAACAAACCAAAGAGATGACGTCCGAAGCTGTTGCTAGTATTCGTGGAAAGAGCTATTATTGTTTTATTTATGTTAAACAACCAAAATTGTCAAATAATGTAACTAGTTATGAGTGCGAACGTCGTAGAAATTCAGGAACAAATTCAAGTGAGTGTAAAGCAAAGTTAAAATTAAATGAAATTCTATCTGTTGTTAGTCACCTTCATGAGCACACTCGAGCTGCTGGTGCGGCTCATGAAGAGATGCTCAAAGTCCGGTCAAGTATCAAACGAAAGGCAGAGGAAAGTGAAGAAACACCTCAACACATTCTGGGTCGATAAGTAGACCTACAGCTACCCAGATGCAATCCGCTGTGTCATGTCATCACCCAAATATCTGGAGATTTCTTCGAGTCCTGCAGCGTTAACAGAGTCTGTGCAACGTCAACTTGAACCAACTTTTCGGCGGACAACTTATCACACACATTTTCTTAAGTTTTCTCATTGGAGGAATATATCCAGTGAGGAATTATCGAGGAGGAAATCTCCGGGGAGTAGTCGGGGGGGGGAGTTGCCCGGAGGAATGCCCATGGGAAGTCTCCTAAACTCGTTCCATCAAACTAGAGTCTTGAAAATCATTATATGGGTGGGGACTGGCAATTGAAGGCCTCCCCAGGAAGAGACAATTTCATCAATTGTATGGAATGAGTCACAATGAATGTCAACGTTATTCTCTGCGACATCGATCATAGGTATAAAACTTTAATGTTCCAAGTAAGTCATTCTCAGCGACATCGCAGCGTAACATATGCTGAATGATTATGAGCCACACATGTCACAGCGCTGCTGCAGTTTCGACGGTAGGCAAAATTATTGACCAAGCAACCAATCCACTCATTTATTGCTCGATCCAAATTAAATTGCTTTTTAAACTAATATTTATTATCCTTTTAAATATCCACATTTGAAACGATCCAGTGTAATTCATCAGCACATGGCACAATGCATTTGCTGGTTGATGTTCTGTGAGATCATTGCATATCCATCCATCCATCCATCCCTACATACATCCATCAATCCATCCATCCATCATCCATCCATCCATCTGAACATTAATCACACATATTTTCTGTGTTTTCATCAATCGATCCATTCAGCTACCCACCCACCCATCCATCCATTTAGTTTAATATAACTCACCTTCAGAGGCGCTCCCGATCCAGACCCTAGGAGTTGAGTGAATGACCGAAGACAGCGAAGACGTGGCGAACATCCTCTACTGTGCCATGGTTGTGTGAGCAAAAGATACAAAGAGATCCTAACGAGAGACTGAGCGTAAAGTTCAACGACCTTGATATGCTGTGACAGGAACAAGTTGAAATTACATCACCTACGCATCGTTACATCTGTTTAAATCCTGCATCGCTGTAAAATCAACAGTGAAGACAAAGCATTCAACCATTTTATAACCACACCTTCTCCTTCAGAGGCAGAGGTAAACTCTGGACCGCGAACGGCGGGTAGACGAACGTCGTTTCTCGGACACCTAATCAGTTGCCTCCCTTCAGTTTCATCTGATGGAGCAGAACTGGACATCTATAACTGAGTGCCCTTCTCCTGCTGAAGCTTTTGAAGCCTTCTTCACATTCACTACTGCAGTCTTCGATCTCTACTTCCCTGTAAAAAGTGTTACGATGAAGGAGAGAGACTCACTCTTCATGACACCAATCGTTAAATACTTGTTACGAAGGCGCAACAAATTGTTAAGGAAGCACCAAATGGAAGCTGCCTCTTCCTGCCTTTCCGAAAGAATAACTACATGTAGAATAGTAACGGGCTGTAACGCTACCACCTTTGAAAGAACGAAGAGAGGGCTTCGTGATTTGTGGAAGGAGGTCATTCGGCTTCGGGCCTACAGCGCATCCAACTGCAACGTCAAAACAGCGTCCTTAAATCGACACTATAATATGGTTCTATATCAATTGATGAACATTGCGTTGCTCCTCAAGTCAACTGTTGTGGACGAAACAACCGAATATATATATATATATATTTATATATATATATATATTGATTAGTTTACCACCTATATTGTATAGGCTCCTTACATCAGTCGGAGGCACAGTTGCTGGTCCTGATGGTCTGACTGCTTGGCTTCTCAAAGGGGTTGCCCCATGCTTGCAGAGCCTATCGCCAGACTTTTTAACATCTCAATAATCTCCTTTTTTGTTCCGCCGCAGTGGAAGACTAGCACTATCATGCCTGTTGCAAAAGTCGCTCACCCTTCAGAAAAAGCCGACTTTCGTCCTGCATCAGTTACCTCCATCTTCTAGAAAAGTTCATTGCATACCGTTTTTCCATCCATTCATGAGACAGCCACAATCCAACCATGAATTTGAGGATCAATTTGCCTTCCGTTCATCTGGTTCAACCACTGCAGCCCTCATAGCCTTGACCAACAACCTACAAGAACTCCTTCATGACAACCAATATGTAGCCCTAGACTTTTCAAAAGCCTTTGACACGGTCGGACACGTATATCTAGCTGAACGGTTGGCTGAGTTGTCCATTCCGGATAGTATATACAACTGGATCATAAACTTTCTTAACAATCGCAACCACGGTACCAAATACAATGGTGTCGTCTCCGCAATCATTCGTAAGCCTATTAATGCCAGCATTGTCCAGGTTCTGGACTCGGCCCTTTACATTTCGTTACGGCCATATATAGCCAGATTTAAAACTGTTCATCCTGCAATTAGTCTGGTCAAGTATGCTGACGACACTTAACTATTGACTCCTAGTTCCAACAAAGACACGATTGAGGTTGAACTGGGCCATGCGTCTGAGTGGGCTGCAAAATGCAACCTACGACTAAAGATGATTATATGACGTCCTCGGGGGCAAGAATAGGGTGACTGCTCATTTCGTCGCAGATAATTTTTTCGCATAATTTCGTCGTATTCATTTCGTCAGGTACTCAGGTTAAGCATCCTGAGGGTCGGTTAGGGTCAGATTATGCGTCGTGATGGTCGGTTATCGCTAAGGTCAGGTTATGCGTCATGTGGGTCTGTTAGGGTCAGGGCTAGCGTCGTTTTTAAAATGCGACAAAATGAACTGCGACGAAATGAACAGGAACCTGTGGGGGCAGCAGGAGCGTTCCCGGGTACAGTCAGTGATGAACAGCTTGATTCGCCAACGCCATCATTCTGCCAGAGGCTGTCACTGCATTTGAACAGTTGATCCGGTTGACTGATATACATTTATTCAACGACGCTTTCATAACAAGGATGATAATTATACGTGATCCGATACAGGTCTATTTAAGGCGGTACTGGAGAACCCGCGTCACGTGCGGCATCGGTTCCCTCCTCCAATAGAGGCGACCTCCTATTCCCTACGCCCACGATCACATTACGTGAAATTACCCAGGCAGACAATCTTGCGCGAAAATCCTTTTTAAAGAGAATGCTGTACTAGACATAGGCTATTGCTATTTAAAAGCACTGTCCGATTTGTCGAGGGGAGGTCAAGGGGGTTGGACTCCCATGCTTCCTTTATTGACCACCATACTTCTTTCCTCTGGCCGACTCCCGGGGGTCGGCTTGACCCCCTCAAGTTCCTTGCCACAATGTAGTGTAGGACCGCAGCAGGCGACTGCATTTGCAGCTCGCTCTGTTTTGATGCATCAATGAAAACAGAGCGCGCGGCAGCGGCAGCAAATGCATCCTCCTCCTGCGGTCTCGCTCTACATCGTGGTAATGAATGTGTGGTGGTCAAGCCAACTCAATTCCGAATTATTGTCAAAATGAAGTTGAATTTGAATAGAAATCAGGCATCACAGGAGAGTACATAACCGATTGAGCCTTCATCACCAAGGGAGCAGCTCCACGCAAGTCTTCCATGCTAGGAACTTTTCATAATAGCGGAGTTGGGTTGGGGGTGCTTGTTCCAACAGACATTTCCAATCAAATTTGTGCCCTGGCAGGGATCTGAAACCCGACTTCATGATTGTAGACCAAACACGTACTAGACTATTTGTTTAGCGCAATGACAAATATTTTACAGTCAGAAATTTTTTGTATTTTGGGTAGGAACAACGTGATACATTACAGATGAATGAATAACCAGACATGCAATATTCTCATTTGTAAATGACAGTTTTTTAAGCAAGAACAAATCGTAAAAACAAACTTTGAACTGTCGGACATTTATTGACCCACAATACCTTAATCATCAAATACAAAAAGCTACTGGAGAAACATAAAAATAGAACCGCTTTGGGAGGGCACATGGGGGTCACTAAGCACTAAAACTGGGGGGCCGGTGCCCCCTTTTTACCCCGCTTGTTACACCCCTGGTGTCAACCCAGGCGGTCCTTGCGCCTTTAAGCAAGGAAGGATACGTATAAGCTCAGCGGCCCTTGTGCCATTGAATAAGGTTGGATACCCGGATACCCTGGCGGTCATTGTCCCACTAAAACAAGAAAAATAGCACAAAAAGGTAAAGCATCAAATTCTTTCTCCCTGCCCTCTCATGGTTGCCATGGAAACTGTCGGATGAGCTCTGGTTCATCAGTCCTGGCAGCAGAAATGGAGGCTCTGATGAGGGAGAGACAAACTAGACACCAACGCTAACATCTGCCTTGTTGTTGTTTTCCCGATTCATCCGAAGATCAGCACGACGGAAGACCAAGAAACCAAGATCAAGCCATAGAAGATCAACGCATCAACACAAGACCAAAGAAAGAAGTCAAAGAAAAGAAGCCAGACGAAACTGAACTGAACAGTTCTATATAAATAACACCAACATACAGACTCTGAACTCCATCAATAGTGTAAATACATTTAAAATAGCAAGCCATACATAGACCATCATGTATTTTGTATAGAATGCGCCGAGTTTTGACGCATATCATCTTTGCTATGAATGCGTCGTAAAATTAACTTATATCAGTCTCTGACATCTATCGAGCAATTCTCTGTTTGGTCTGTTTTTTCTCCCGGTGCCATCAATTATGCAAAACATGAACTGCTTGAATTATAGTCTGTTATTTTTCATTCTACAAACATGCCCAAAGAACTTCAGTTTTATTTTCATTATCTGCAGTTGCACACTGCTTTTGTTGTTCTTTTTTCTTCTATGCACCTCCTTGTTTGATATATATCTTCTGTTGTCATCTGATACGTAGACCCCTATACGGCCTCGTATGATCCTTCTTTGGCATCTCATCTCGAAGACTTGAACGCTAGCAGCTTGTTTCTGCCTCGTTTACGCCGTAGGCTATCAACGATTCACACGCATATAATAGTACGCTGACTGAGTAATATGCCTATTCTTAGTCATTATCTCTGTCTTGGCGTTTTTGCTGATTTATCGGTTCCTTCGTATAGCTCAAAAGCCTGTCATTGCCCCCGCTGTCTTTGCTATTTTATTCCATATATATATTCCTTTCCATAGTCATACGAGGCCAGCAAGCAGGCTTCCTAGAATTAACTGATACAAACAGCGCGACACGCTCTTCTGTATTCTCTATCTCTATGCCCGCCACGTTTGCCATACCGTCATGTAGGCCTATACCGAACGTCATTAATTTTCAGTCCGGCGGCTTTGTTCTCCATGTGTAAAATATCCACATTTCTTGGATGACTTCTGCTTCTCATTCAAACAAGTCTGCCAACAATAAGTTGTTTATTCTGCTGTAATAAATTAATACTACTAAAAATATTATAATATAAGGACCTATTATGCCATATATATATACCACCTTTATAATCTTTGGTCACAATCATGCATAGATATAATATATGTTCTATTCATGCATAGCAGCATCCGACGCGATCTCATATTCTCATTGGTAGCGAGCGTCATATGTTAGGAAGAGAAAAGTCGTAAATATAAGAAATAATTCGTTTATTACGACAGATTTTAAAACTGCATTATATTATTATATTGGAAAATGTTCGCGCAAGATTCGACAATAAATTCGAGCTCAGACGACGAAGGAGTAATGTCACATTTCGTCTTGTCTAAACCCAGAAAGACGCCATATAGCGCTTTAAAGTAAGTAAGATGAGATTTGAACGCCTAATTTAACGAGACTCTATAAAAGAAAAATTGTTTCGATATGGTGAATCGCTTTTGATAAGCGTACAATTTATTTCGCTCTAGGCAGGATATAACGCAGCCTGCAGGGACGTCTAGTTTAGTCTATTCTATTTACGGATTTATAAAGCGCTTCTCACAGTACAGCCTAATCAGAGGGGCTCCCATAGCGATAACCCCTCTAAGTCATTGGAGCATCTTCCTCAATCTGACTAATATTATTATTCAAGGATGAATGATAGGTTGAACAAAGGTAATGACAATGTAGAATGGAACAGAATGGCTAAACTGCAAATAAAATGAATGATTTGTAGTGGCATTATTATTATTATTTAAAGTAATTTACTTCCACTAATTTTCTCAATGAGATCTCCCTATTTCTTGGATGGAGCATTTGCTCCAATGTTTCTATGGTGTAGACGCCTTTGAATAAGGCAACCAAAACCCAACTTTGTGTCTTTAAACCAAAGTCATGGTCTCGAGTGCACTCGAGTTCGTTTTTAGAAAGTCTTTATTATAAAAACAATAGGGACTTACTGATCCATGCCAGGAATAAGGTACATCATCATGTGGGGAACTCTTACATCATAAATGGTATTGGACATTTTTACATAGCCACTCAAAGAACAATAATGCAGAACTGTTATAATAATAATAATAAAAATAATAGTGCCAATTTATATGGCGCCGTAACGCGACCATATCGCTACAAAGGCGCCTCACAAACAACTCAAAAGCAGGATTAGTCATAGGAAACAACTGAGTCTTGAACTTAGACTTGAACGAATCCACTGAGTCAGCCAATCTCATGGCAGTGGAAGACTGTTCCAGCAGCTATTGCAGAACCAAAACAAAACTAGGACTGCCAGAACTGGACGCTCACAAGCGACACCCGCATGACTCCAGTGGGAGCCACCGAAGTTATATGTTGATGACTCCAAATGTTAGCATTTTTAATGACCTCCAGCATAAAACGGATGACACTAATTGTTACTAACGGACTTCAATTGTCTGGTGTTTAGGCAACATCAGAAGGAGAAGGATGTCTGGCCAACGGATATGTTGCTTTGTGGAGGTGCAAGTCTTTGTGCTGTCATCGTAGCACTGGTGTTGACTGTTGGATATACCGTCTTTCTCCACACGCACGTTCTCCAGCTGGAAAACGCAGTACATAAACTTCAAATAGGTCTTGTGACTATATCCTGTACTTTATTTCTTAAATCTATATATGGGAAAGCAGAGTGACACGGTATGGGTCAATGCATGGGCAGAATTTGCTCAAAGCTCATAACATGTGACTGTTTTACACACTCTACATTGCCATGTGAGTGCTCCTCTTTCAGTCTCTTAGTTTTGGCTCTATTGCTTGGGGGTTGTCTGAAATAAGAAATAGTCAAAGGAGTGGTCACAAATCACAACCAATGCAACAAGGAACAAGTAAAGTTTTGTTATAAACCTGATTTAATTACAGTCTCGTTGTAGCTGACTGATGAATAATTAACATACTATATTGCGATCTGGTGTGAGAAACAATCTGATGTGCATACAATGCTTTAACATGGTCGTCACAGGGAGGGTGTCAATCAATTGAGTCTAGCTGTTGTCTACATACATATTGCTATGGTACCCTAACCTCAGTTTATAGACTTACATGTAACTACTAGGGGTTAGAAGACGAGTGGTTTGTTGAAAGTAGGTTCTAATTTTTAATCTGTACTTGAGCTAAATGAGTAAACCTATGGATGAAACTGGTAGGATAATTTTTCTATGACCACGTGAGGTATGGTTGCCAATTGGTTAGCGAAACATGGAGAGTATGAGTTCGATCCTCCTTTTCCTCTGAGATGATTACTGTGTAACCGTAAGCAAGTCTTTCACTCACAAAATTTTGTATGAGCTGTCTAGTGATGTGTGGTCATTGGGAGCATAATAAGTGTGTAATAATAATAATAATGTTATAATCGCCTTAAACTATAGCAACCACTGAGGAATCTGAACAAGGGGAGTCATTAGTCATTGGTTAGGACCGGTTTACGAAATTAATTTTCATCTGGAGATGATTAGTTTGCTAAAAGAAGAGAGTTTGCTCTTTCAGTGAATTCCAGTGAACCATCATCTTTGAGCAATCTCAAGAAGATGTCTGATGCTCAAATGGAACGAGTCCAGATGCTCAATGACATGAAGGAACTAGCTCAGTTTCAGGATAATTTATCCTCCGTGCATGACCAGGTATACGTGAGTCAAGTGTAAACCATTGGTCTCTTGTAAAGTTCTTGGCCACTGGTCAAGAATTTGTGTTCACCAAACAAAATAAGGTTGTCTTAATCTTTGGTCCCTCTGTTTGGAAAAGCCTCCACTCTGACCTGCATTCTCTAACGTGGAATCTGTCTAGCCCTTTCAGTCTCTACTCAAGACTTTCCTCTTTGGCCAGACCTGGATCAAGAGTGCTTCTGAACAGTTATCTTGAAAGGGCATCATGTATATTCCATAGATCCATACATAGATACATTTATCAGATGTATAGATTTTGACCATCGGTCAGAGCTAAAATCCTCGGCTGAACAGGAAGCTAGTGCAAAGAGTTAATGCAATGGGTTATTCATAACAGATTAGCAATGATGATACAAATAGCACCTGTATCTATCTGTTATTTATATGCATTGTGTAGGTCTGGACATGAAGCCGCTTTTTGGAGCCTCTTAAAGCACACTATATAGATTACAGTAACATGCAGGTAACAACAGCGCATGTAATCACAATACAAGTAATAATTGATTTTTATTGGTTTTGCTTTCAGTTTGTTACACTGCAAAGGTTTTACAAGGACATGGAAGAGAATCCAAACATCGTTCAATTCCTCAGCTCTATTACTGAGCAGCTGACGCCACTGTCACAGGTATTCAACGATGTTCAACTCCGGCTCCTCCTTCCTTGTATTCATCTTGCTCCATGAAATCAGTCATATTAGCTGAGTTTGCTATGGGTGCAGATGCAACAGATACCTCAAAACAAATGTCTGTTCTGGTGGCTTTGAAATCCCAACAGGGCAGAAATTGAGCATTGAGCATGCTATAGCCATTACACTAAAGAGCATCAGAGATGAAACAGTTATCTTGTGTTGAAATGATTAGCTTGCAACGAAATGATTGGCTTGGGTTGAAATCAATCAATCATAAATACTTGATATAGCGCGCCTTCAAGATATCTACTCAGAGGCGCTCCCGGCATAACCCTCGACTGAAAAGAACAGTTTGAAGAGAGGCGTAAAATGAAGATGAGGAGTTCTTAGGTAGGAGACAGAGCTTTATGGGAAGTCCATTCCAGATGGTAGGTCCCATGACCGACAAAGCCCGATGCTGCATTGATAAGCTTTTGTTGAAATGATTGGCTTGTGTTTAAATGATTAGCTTGTGTTTAAATGATTAGCTGGTGTTGAAATGATTAGATTGTAATGAAATTATTGGCTTGTAACGATATGTTTGACTTGTTCCGATGATGCTACAGAATTGAATGTTTGATTGCAGAGTGTGGTGTTGATGAGTGATGGCTTGCATTCCATCCAGAAGAAAGTGGAGGTCATAGAGATCGATCACCACACCCTCCTACAGTCCGTTGATGATTTAAATGCTATGACCCACAATTTAGAAGTAATCTCACTCTTCTAGAAACTGCTGTAGCTCAATGGTTATGAAATGCATAGTATCACCATTGTTGATCTTCTATTAATCTTTATTGCAATAACCCCTTCTGGTTAAATCCTTGCACTGGCTTCCTGTTCAGCACAGGATTTGTTTTAAACTGGGGTTCATAGTTCATAAAACTCTATGCTTTTATTATTATCTAACTATACCTTGCCGCTTCTTGCCATCTCTTACGTTGCTCTACCTTGTCTCACCAGACTTTTGTCATACTTTTTCTTCAATTTTTTATGTTGTGTCTCTCCATATTTAATTATCATAGGAAACCTATACTATCTCGTATTGATAGACTTATTATAGGAATAAACTGAATTAGATAATCTCTGTTAACCATCCATCAACAGACAATGTATAACATCTCAGTGACTCTTGTCCATTCTGGTTTCCCTTTGTTGCCAATAGAACACTTGTTCTAGAGTACGGCGAGATGTTACCTTGGTGATTTGTTGCAATAAATTGACTGTTATCCTGCTATAAATCGTATCTCCATTGCCTTGCCATATCTCTCCATATATTATGAGCTTTTCACAAAATATACCTAACACTACTCAACGATCGTGTTATTCCTAATCTCATCGTTTCTGTCCTGATCTCTCCATATTATGTCAGCGTTTTTCAAAATTATACACCAAACACTATCCTCAGTTTTCAATTCTTTTCCTTATCTGTCCATTCCTTCATTATGAAAATTTATAAAGCACCCCTTCATTTTATATCTGCAGTTTGTGTGGCACGTTGGCCGATTGGTTAGAGCGGTCGGCCCGTACGCTTAGTGTGCGCTGAGTGAGCGGGTTTGTCCGAGGAGTCACTGTGTAGGGACCTTGAGCAATTCCTTTGTGCACAATTGCTCTGCAGTACAACTCCAATTGTGCCGTTGAGGTGTGTGCACTTCTGAGCAAAAAATGTTGGAAGAAGGGCAATATCAAATTTCAGAATAAATAAATAAAAAATAAAATTTCAGAATAAAATATATCATACACCTATAACCCCTATATTGTTATAAATGATCTCTTCATGCTGTGCCCTCTGTGCCTGTTATGTTACTTCTAGACTTCTGTGACCGCTCTTCGTGATCAGACTTATTTGATTGAGTCACGTCTTTCAACTGTGGAATTACTTGAGCCAGAAGTTGGACATGAACTCAACTTGTCTTCATTATATGCACAACTAAAGAAAAGTCTCTCGCTTGAGTTGGACTTTCGTATGAAAGCGCTACAAGTGCAGGTCCCTATTGTATCTATTGATTCATAATCATAATCTCCAAACTTCCAAAGTACCAGGGCACCAGCTCATTCACGAGCACTGCTCTCGCAGAATAACAATTCACAGGCACTCTGATATGATGACGTATGTTAGATCAAATTTATCATCAATAGACAGTTTTATTCTGGTGGAGGTTTCTATTGAAATAGGGTTTGACTTAGAACACAAGAAGATTTTCACTTGAGACTGTAGTGATTAATTGCTATGACCTCAATTTGAATGAACTGTTAAGTTATTCATATCAACTGTGATGTTTTTCCAACTTGATCCAACGTTATTTAATGTTTCACCTGTCGTCTCGGAGGTTTATTGAACTGAATGTGGTTTTCTAAAACTAGGTTGCAAACACAAGTCATGGGATTCAGCATTTGGAGAATACACTACTGAGTCTTCAGGCTGAGTTTGATCAGTGGAAAAATGCCGATTTGGTAGGATATTATTGTAAGATGTAGCACTAACCAGCATAGTGGTCTAAATTGCAGTCTCTCACCAATTACGCTGGGATCAATTGCTGATCGGTTTTGGAACTTCAAAAACCAATCAGTATACGGTCTGTTTCACATGGGTTATAATTCAGGAAAGAATTATGTAGCTTATTTCTCTAGAAATATCTCAAACTGTTAGTCTCATCTTAGTCAGTTAAGATTCCTTCTGCAAAACGTTTTAATCCAGCTGGCATATTTTTCATTTCTATAACTTTCGTTCACCATGATATTGTTGGGGCAGCTCGTCAACAAACTGCTGGGTAGCACATGCGAAGTGTGTTTTGCCACCACAGACTAATTTAAACCTACCTACTGTCCTCACATCTGCATTTAAAATCCATGCTAGAAGTTCTGTAAAGGTGCTAAGATGTAAAGACCAGTGGTCTTACGTTGCCTTGGCCCGTTTTCTGATATTAAGGATGAAACAATGGAGCATCAGCTCGAGAGCAGAATAGCCGAGTTAAAAGAAAAGCTGAGTTCGACGTTGGCAATCGATGGAAACTTCCTCAATATCACAATGCCAGGAACATCTAATGTTAATGGTAGGCGATTATTGATGAGTGAGCTAATCTATTGCATGGCTTAATTTATTACTTCAAGGTGGAGTATGCGATTAAAAAAACAAATTGAATTTTTTAAATGAAACTTACATGTCTACATGATGTCTCAATTTATTGCTTCAATTTGTTGTTTATATTACAGAATGAAAAATTGAATAAAACTTCAACTTAAAATTAGAAATTTGGCATTAAACTAATAAAAATAGAAATCATCTTTAAAACAATGTCTGTTCAATGTAGAGGCACATTAGAAATTCGTTCATTCATTGCAAAAATTTATATAGCGCCCCTTCAACGTTACTACTCAGGAGCGCTCCCAACTCAACCCCGGCTGAACAGGAATGTTTATATACAATACAAAACAACAGTTTTGTTATCATTGCATCTCCTGGATACATTCCTTAGCACCGAAGAAAGTGGATACTGTCTAATAATATTTCTATTTCTTCAATTCGAACTGACTAACTGCAGTCAAAATTAACTGCAGCCATTAAGGTTCTATCTGTACAACTGTTAATTTTACCACCACCCAGTGATTGTTAGGCTTAGTCAACCTTATGGGGTTCTGCGTCGAGATGCTGTGGATAGATTGCGGGTAGACAGACAGGACTTTTAGCATAACTGTGGGAGTAAGACAAGTAGAGGAAGATGCACTGAGAATCTAGAGCAGCACTTCCCAAATTTTTCAGGGATGGACTGGCCAAAGAATTTTGCCATTGCAGCCGAACCCTTGCCCAGTTTATTATTTTCATTTTTTAAAGACCTTATATTAATATTAAAATTGATTGAAATGCATTTTAGACAATTTTCTGACTATGTTACCATCTGAAATGATAGTCTTGTAATTGTTTTTAGCTATGAATTTTCAAAATGTCTGCTTCCTAATTAACTCTGTAGACTGGCAGCTGAGGGCTTGCAGGCCACAGTTTGGAAGGGATTGTGTAGAAAATAAAATGTCTAAAAGTGTATTTTATGTAATTGCCAGAAATGTTGAATGCACTGTCAATTGTTTTCTACAGATGACGAAGACAGTGTTGTGAGAGAGACCGATTACGATCCCTAACATCATGCTCACCGACTTTATCAGATCCGTTTAGAGCTTCACCATCATGGGTCTGTGTCTGTGTGTGTATTTGACATCTATCCAGCTGTGGTTATTACTGTCATCGCTGTAAATCAACGTATGGCATTTCAATTGACTAATCTCTTTGTTAACTAATCAACTCAAAGGACTCTTGATGTCTAACAACAAGACATTCCAGAAGTTAGTCGTATTCTAGATTTCCAAGCTGGTCCTTGGTAAAGTTGTTTTATACTTGATATTTGTTTTATATTTGCATATTTGCTTTCTTGTGTATAGCTTCTGACTTGCAATGATAAATAATAGTTGTCTGTGATCCGAATTAGAATCTAACCGATTATACCAGTAATACCAACTTGTAAAGTAAATATTTTTTAAAATCATTAATCATAACTTACCATTTGTTTTAAATCTGAAGCATTTCTTTATTTCATGGGATGAGGTCTCGCTATGCAATACGTGCGTGTGATTTTGAAGTTTTGCTAATTGTATTTGATGTGTAACTTTGTAGTTTAATTTTCGTTGTTTGTACCATTATTTGCAAATGATGTTTAGCATGGGTTCAGAAGGAATATGCATACAGCTAGTAGTAACAAAAACATGATGTAAAGAATGTTATGGATTAGTTTGAAGACTCAATAATGCTCTTCGTTATTGGATAAACTTGTATTTTATGGTTTAAGTCGGTTAGTGTGTGATCACAATTCTCAATTAAATATCAGCTATTGTTTCATTAATGTTAAATAATAAAGTTCAATAAAGCTACTACTTCGGTCATAATGTTTGTCTTTGTAAGATACTTGACTGCAACAAGTAAGAGTGGCTTGGGAACTAAAAGTCACAATGATCACCTAACACGGCTGCTTGTTAAGGTAGTCATACTGCATAGTAGAGTATGATCTATGGAAGTCTTACTGTGATTATACAGCTTGTAATATGTATTATGTCACAACCCCTTCAAGGTACCACCCAGCTATCAAGCACATTCCCAAACATTTCATGGTAGAAGAGGACAAACACTGATAATTCCTACTAAATGGCTTCTAGTCATTTTCTTCAACCAAAATGGAAACTAACATTTATAGAAATTAGCCACTGAGCTAGACAGTGAAACCCAACTCAAAACTGGTTCTCATCAGCCAGGTATCACAGATGAACACAATAAAAGCTTTTCAATTGACTGCACTGTCATAAACAATCACAGAAGCCACAAAACTTGGAATTAATCCTTTTTCGTGTCAATATCAAAATCCTGTCCACTTTTGAAATGTTTGCTTTATGTAATTAATTGATGGTAGATGTTCAAAAGTACAAGTTCATCTCCAATCACTTCTGCCCTCCCAAGAAACCTCAGCACCAGGTTTGTCCATAAATTATGTAAAAGCAGAGGATCCATTAACTACAGTCGTATCTCTCGGACGACTATTGACCGTTACAACTTACAAAGCAAGTCCAAATAGTAATTCCTAATTTATATAACTCCACTTCAAGAGAGAGACATCAGTGGTGTACAATAGTAAGCAACCATTGTATGCCATATGACTGTAACATGGCCACATCCTAATCTGATCGTTCAACTGTCAAAGCCATTGACGTCAACATAAAATTATGGAACACGCCTGCTGTTCAAGAACATCGTGCACACCAGGCAACAGAGGTAACTTCTTCTGGCAGGAGTTCACTGCCAGCTCAGAATCCTCTTTAGAAGCCTAAGTCAAAAAATGCAATGGTCAATCCATAGCCTTCTATGTCAGTATCGATAGAACAAAATGGTCAACTGGTATAGGCGGAAATGGTCGTCATAACCTTCGATGTCAGCGTGTAGAAGACGATGGTCAAGACATAGCCTTTTATGTTTGATTTCACCCTTCTTCCTAAGTTCAAAAGCGCGCCATACGACAGAACATCGGCGTCACGAAAACAATTGTGAACGAAGGATTTACTCAGCATTCTTACACGGCGACTGACCAAGTGGAGGAGACTCTAACCGGTACTGGCCAAGCGCTCTACCCGTATGAATACCATGTCCCAAATCATTCCAGTCGTAATTCAAGACAATCAAGAAAGACCAACCACGAATTATTATCATTTGGATGCTACAAAAAAGTCTCTGAAACTCTGCACCAAGAGAGAAGCCTCGTGCTTCATCTTATAACCATCCACTCCACGAGTACATACCTTATGGACAAACCCGTTGGCGCAGAACCTCGCAGATAAACCCCTGACTTATTATGAGTACGATCGATCCGCGTTCCTGTATTTGCGGACGCCCCTCTCGACGTCCCACACACGTGGATCCATCTGCACTCCCTCCGTTCTACCGATCAGCAAGAGCGGTGCTGAGGGAGCGTCTCACTTCGGCGAGTAATACGTCATGCCAGCATCTTCCGGGTTCCATCAGGTCCAAGCAGATGTCGGCGTGTCCACAGGCGGGCAAGAGGACGACCTGGACCGACCGAATGCCACGGCTCCAGAGCGCTTCTCCGAAACGGATAGACGACGAGAAAGGAACCGTGATGTCGGCATCTCCATGCAACAGATGGATTGGAGGCAGTCTAAAACACCAGTCGAATTGCATCCTTGTAATTGTATCTAAACATTTATATAGCACCAAGCAAAACAATCAAATTCATAACCATAAAGCGGAATCTTTTCTCTGTAGAGTTCAAAATTCAATCGCGGGCAAAACTGGGTTGTAATGGTGGTTATTCATCTAATGCCAAGCAAAACAATCATGAGAGCCCTTTGCAATCATCTGCATGATAATAACTATCATGAGAGCCTAGAATACTACATCAGTTAATTATGGCAGCACACACAGTAAAGCAACAGACAAGAAGAGACACTGGTGGCTGGCAGGAGCCCAATCAATACCATATTCCCAACAGTCCCCCCATTGACGGCATCTCTGGACCCTGTGTTCCTGGACAAATTCTGTTGATAGTAAGCTATGACAATGCCACATTATATAAATCAGGTTTACTTGCTTAAAGCCCAAGGTTTGAGAGGCATGGTCTAATGAATACCTGCCGCCTGCTAGCTACCAATCAGATCTCCCCAAAGCATCTCATCCGCCTGGGGTACAATCTTAATCAAATGGACCCCTGTGGTCAGTCTATCTGAATAGGCTCAAATGGGCCAAGTAGACAGCTGAGGGAAATGCACTGGAAATAACAATTGAAACAATGATGACTTCTTAGTAGTCCCTATAATTATATACATCTACACACCTGTACTTGATATGCCACTCATATGCCTTCGTGCCTGTGTTCGTTGTGGAACAGATTAATATTATTATAGTTTCATCCCCTATGTATAGCACAGCACAGATTGTATATATATACTGATCAATCAGTTGATGTGTCTATTCAGAGCCCGCTTTCTGAATAGGGTTGCATACATGAGGTTCCCTGTATGCTTGGACCTGAGCATTTATTACCTGGGGTCACACTGACTACACTAAGCAGATCTCGATCTCTCTCACTCTGTATATAAATATATGTATATATATATATATATTCTATATATGTATATGTGTAAATATATATATATATATGTATATGTGTAAATATATATATATATGTATATGTGTAAATATATATATATATATGTATATGTGTAAATATATATATATATATATGTGTATATGTGTAAATATATATATATATATATATATATATATATATGTATATGTGTAAATATATATATATATATATATGCGGCATTTGATAGAATTCATCTAGTATTCTATTCAGTCTATTTCTGACTTACAGGCATATCTGTCGTTATTACATAACTTTTAGATCAGCCTGAAGCCAAACCCTTGTGAATCCTATGTGCCGATGAAAAGAACACTGAATGAATCATATAAAACGTACGGTTTTAAGGTTTTGGTAAAAGGTCATGTCTAGGTCGAGGACATGAGAATTAGCAGTGCAGATATCGGTGAATGAAAAATCAAGGTTGAGGTAAAACGAGGATGGGGACTTTTCTTGAGTTGTTCCCATACAACTATAGGTTAAGGTATATTTAGGTTACTAAGTACTTAGTCCTTCCTGTGCGGGTCTACACATCATTCAGCGCATCTCCTCAATTCGCCTCTAACCAAGCCCACGTTTAGGCCTCATCCCACGACACCTGTGCTGCCGCTGTGCGCGTGTTTATTCCTACAGGATAGGTATATGTAGACAATGCCAGCCCCATTCCAAGGCGTGCAGGCATTTCAACTGAAAGGAATTGACTGGCGGTGAACTTGAATATGGCACTTCTTGACTGAAGCCCCTCTCAATGAGTTCAAGTTTGATTGACAAGACAGTGGTAGCTCGCTATTCAGTTTATCGCAAAACTGACCGCCCACAAAACCTCGCCTTTAACCCTGTAACAACCAGCGTTATTGATTATGCCTTACATTTTACAGGCAGCCTGACAAACGAAAGCCTATGCAGCCTTTTCCTTGAAATGATACATTATCTTGCACTGAATAAACATCAGGTTTCAATTAGTCACAGGTTTAACTACTGCAGGAACTGCAAAGTAATGGATAACACACAGAGCTTAGGAACAGAGATTGATCTTCGTATCCTCCCCATAAGGTTGACTAGTCCTTCTTTTATTAGGTGGCTGTGTTGGTTAAATCAGATGTATAACGTAATAGGCGCCTTGCATGGCTGCCGACAGTTAAACTCGACTCCTACCTTTGTAATCATACTGCAGAGGCTCTTGTCAGTTTGAAGTTAAACAAAATTGATGCTTTATAATTATAAAATGCAGTAAAATCTGTAAACTTTTTTGCTACCTGATATTCGGAGGCAGGGCTTTGGCCAGAAATGTTGGAGAGAATTGCTCAAAGTGCTTTGGGTTGTACATCGCTCGAGCCATTGTTGAAATGTCTTCAATTCCACGCTCCATCTCGTGCTCAAAATGCTCGGCAATATCATAAACACCAGCGAGTCCTATGACAAAGCAAATGAAAAAAAGTCTATAGCAGCAAAGGTTCAAGTCCCATAGTTAGTCATGGACAAATAAGAAGAATAATAGGTTTTCATTCACTTATACTGATTCTAATTAACCTAATACTAAACTAATTACTAATTTAAAGTCATTAAACACATCAGCAAACAACAAATGAAACTGGATAACACAAATAGGAACAATAAGTTATGGCTCACACTTCTTACTAAATAACCTGGTCATAAACTCATTACTAAATTACAATCATAAAACAAGTCATAGAACAACAAATAAAACTCGACATTATGATTAATTGGGTATCTAAGTTAGTAAGTACTTAAGAATATTCTTTATTAGACTACCAGCAAAAGCGTAACAGCTTACAAGAGGTAACAATATTTAGCATCACTTCAAACAAAGTCATGTAACATCTAGGTAGGGTAATGTCATGTGGCCTGGATGCCGCATTTTGCATGGGGTGACCTTACGAGGATGGAGGTCGTGAGGGATGTGACATGGGTTCAAATAATAATGACTTGGACAAACAATAACAATACTAATCAACCTATTCCTCAACTCATTACTAATTTAAAATTATTAATTACATCATATAACAGATTAAAGTGGATCAGATTAATTGGATATCTGCAAATTATTTTCACATTTTCTTACCTGGAAAATATAAACATTATTATGAAATTATCATTAACAAACAGAGCAAAACAGTGAAAAAAAACAATTTGTTTTTACTGTGAAACAATATCCAAACAAAGCCAAAAAGAGTGAACCTGGTAACGTTTAAAATGCATAGAGCGCTTTGAAATGAACTATGCAGTACAGACAGTGGACATAATATCATCACTTGGACTAACAAACACACAAGAGGAGTAATGGCCTTGACAAATAACAGAGGACAATAGAGGCCATTTATTCGTACCCATCATGAACTGATGATGAAGAAATGAAATTCATCTGACTCACCAATGACTAGTCTAATAGATGATAGCAGGTCATCATCATCATCATCATCCCCCTCTCCAGTCTGCCTCACTTCCAAACATCTCTCAGCCAGAGTCGCGTCAACATCTTCTGAAGTCTGCTTCTGCTTCAAGACATCATCTGAAGCTATTCCTTGCTTCTCACCGGTTGCCCACTCCTCTTCCAACTTCACCACATCATCTGTTTCCACCGCATCCGTCTCCTCTTCTGAATCAACATGCCCTTCCGCCTCCTCTTCTGGTTTCTCCACGAAATAGAACGACTCTAAGACCGTGCCCGCGTCACCCCGCCCTCCATTGTCTGTGACGCGCTTCTCCTGTCCCTCTCCGTTGAAATGTCCCTCATCGAAGTGGAAGCCGTCAGAGGAAGAAGGAAGAGCGACGAACGAAATTTCCAGGTTGTCCCCCTTGGCCGTTGCCTCGGCAACCTCCTCCGCAGACAGGAGCAGCGAGTCTTCGTCGTTCACGAGCTGCTTTATGCAGAGTTCGAGCACAGTGAGCGTGGCAAGATGAGCACCAGCCGAATGCCCCATCAGAATAATATCACTCTGCACAGAAATTCACAATAACAATTCTCAATTGATAATTGCAATGTACATGATCAAGGACCATGGATGCAGAGAGGAGAGTCGTACTGTAATGGATAAAACACAGTGTCAGGACACACACTTCAAGCCCAATTTTAAAATATAAATCACTATTCACACAAGAATCACTGCCTGCAGAATCAAAAACCCCATTATTCATTTCTACATCAATATTTCACACAAGAATCACTGGCTAGTATCGAAAAGTGCATTTTTCAATTCTACATCACTTTTTCCAGCAGAAATCACTTGCTACAGCGTAAAAAACACATTGTAAGCCCATTTTTTCAAACATAAATCGCTTCCCATACAGAAATCACTGGCTACAGTGTCAAAAAGATACATACTTCACATTTAAATCCCTTTCGCATAAAAATCGTTGGCTACAGAGTAAAAAAACACATTTCAAGCGATTTTTTCAAACATAAATCACTTTTCACACAGAAATCATTGGCTACAGTGTCAATAAGGCATTTTGCTCAGTGATGCTCAATACATGAATAATAATGTTATTACTAACCAAAGGCTTTTCAAAACCTTCGCCTTGCTCACCCAGCAATTTGACAGCCGAAAGCTCTTTCAATAAAAGTTATTGACTGAATCTGACAATCAGAGGTTCCTCAAATCCAATTAACTGATTTATAATCTACTAACCAATGGATGGACTAAGTGGAAGAACAAAAAAGGGTTCAAAACATCACTTAATATTTCTGCATCAAGACATTTTAAACAGTCTGCTCCTGCTTAAAATTATAAATTTCTTGTGCAACATTATGCAGACCCTGAGCTACCAAGCTTTAATCAATGTGTAGCTCGGGCATGAGGGTGAATAGCAGTTCAAGAATACTCTTGTTTTAGCTTACCTTGTTGCCACCAAAACTGTGGATATGTTGTTTGACCCATTGAATTGTCTCCCCAATGTCCTGCACCATATCATCCACAAAACCCTAAAATAATCACACATGTGTCATTGACAAAACCCTAATACAATAACACATAACATAACAACTGGTTTTTATTGATCCCAACAAGTACTACAAGTATAATTCAAATCTAGTTGTTTTAAGGAAAAGGAGGAGCCAACAAGGAAGAAAACCCAAAAAGGACAGAACTCTCGTAGTCGGGTCACCCTAATTATGCAACAAGTAATCATGGCAGCTGATATGAAGTTGAAACATGGAAAAAACAATTCTTAACCAGTTAACTACATGCATAATGACAACATATCTATAAGTGCACACATAACCTGAATTGATCAAATATTCATATATTCACTCATTCTTTTTTAAAAGTAACGAAAGTTGAAATCTGTCATACATGATCATTCCATGTAAGGTGTTGATCAATCTGTTTGTGTCATTCGCAAAACCCGAAAAAATTTCATTTGATTTAGAAGAAACTTGCTGCTGTTGATAGTGCTTAATAAAATAAACACGTAAATTCCTCATTTCATGCTGGAACAATTTTGAAACAATAAAACTAACCTTTGGAAAGATGGAATAGTTGGGACACACAACAACTGCCCTCATCCTTTCCGCCAAATGTGAGCAGAGAAGACCATACATGCTCTTGTCTCCACTGCTCCATGTTCCTCCGTAGATGAAGATGATGACCGGCCTCTGTCGGAGTCCACCGCTTCCGTTCCCTGGTCCCGCAAGATATACATCGAGGAAGTTATCGTTCGAACCAAATGGAATGTCCTAGAAGAAAAAAATGAAACAGTCAGTGTTATACGACATCCTGTGGCCAACAATGCTGAGCTAATGTCGACCTCGCCACGTCTATGTTGGCGTCTCAGCCTGGAACAGTGTTCCACAGTCCCTGCACCTGAAATTACAAGCCCTCTTTCCAGTTCCAAGGATGACTTAAAACTATGCTTTAAAGATCTGAATAAAAGACGGCAACTAATACATTTGTATATCAAATGCAACTATTTGCTATTATCACCTGTAATATCAGAGTCTCAGTTCTTCAACGAGTCTTCTTAATTCAGCCACGCAACGTACAGAGATATTATTTCTGCAGTCAAAGGTTTATCACATGTATCTAAAAATTCCACTAACCCCAACCATGACGACGCCTGACCGATCCTCACGATGCCTATTCGGACCCCAAACGACCAACAAAAAGCATATTCAAAGAATTTAGGTATATTTTACAGTGCACATGGCCAAAGGTTGCACATTTGCAAAGATCATCATCACCTGCAGAATTCTGTGCGGTTTCAACGTAGAAGTAAAATTGTGTTTTGTTTAGACAAAGACCTTGCGACATAATGCGTAATAGAGATGAGTTGTTGATAGAGAGACACAGACATAAAAGTCATTAGCTGGCTGCATCAATACTATGACTGGACACTTGAAGGAGCTTAGAGGAACAGCCAATAAGATGAGTTCGGATTTCCTGGAGTCAAATTGGATGCACATACAGACAGACTCCTATTATCAACTGTATCATGTCATATTATCACGTACACAAGACCGAAGATGACTCACCTTCACGACCTTTTCATTACTGGCCAATCTGTAGAACCTCTGCCAGCGCCACAACAATGCAGCAAACCGCAATTTTGTAAATTCGAGCAGGACTGCATAGCCGAGTGCGTAAACCTTTCGAGGATTGAATGCCCGCCGATATCTGTCTCTGCATCGCGGCCAGCCGTAGACGACGTTAGCGATCAGTGCAACGGCATAGGGAATCACAACAGCGGAAGACGCAAGGACCAACGTCGTCTTTATCATTTGACGCAACATCGAGTTAAGTTTACAAGAGAAGAATATCTGTCAGTGATTTCGGTGATGGTTTCAGTTGGTGGGTTTGGTGGAAAGCCAACCAATGGGAAGGCTGTGTGAAGGAAAGTCTTTAAATCTGCAGAATGACGTTTTAAACACAGATATATCAACACTCTGTCGTAGCGTTCATCTTATGATAGTCTAAAACAGAGATCAGAAGCACATTGATCACTTAAATTTATCGATTCATTCAAGATGCTTATAAAACTTAGCACAAACTGAACATTTATCACAGCAATTATATCGACTTTTAAAATTCGAAGTCACTGTTCACTGTGTTCTGGGAGGGTACGTGCGTAGCGAATCGTCAAAACTCATATCCCCGAAAACGAAGCTGAATTGATGAAAAGGATTCTGCTTAAATGGAAGCTGGATTTATTAAAATAATTCATGCAGAAGCTTGATTGATGACTGAATTGCCCTGTTTTGAGACAGTTCAGCGTTTTTCAATAGTACATTGCTGTTTTCGGGGAATAGGGGTTTTTGGCCTTTTCAGCGTTTTCAGTTTTCGATGATTCGGGTTGATCCTTTCAGGGTCACGTAGGCCTACTGTGACCCACGAGAGAAGATTGTCACTTTTAACTCTTAAACAACGGCTCTTGCAAGATCGCACATTATCAAAGAAACAAAAGATTATTTGGGTAGGTTTTCATCACCGACAGGACACACACTTAATATTACATTTGTAAAAATGTCCTTACAATTTTTACATCTCAAAATGCTATGGCTAACATTTCAGGACAAGAGAACATTTCAAATTTAACAACCCTTTGCTCATATACTTCCTTAACAATTTTCTCTTAGATTCGTAATATTCATTCAAAACATATGGCCAGACCACTTAAAAAATTAAAAGTCTGTAGCTGTGTACCATGCTTTGTACATAATATCATAAAATTGACCCATGCATCATTCGACGAAATAGCGCTAAATCTTCTGGTTCCCTGCTCCAAGTCTTGTCGCGGCGCGTAAAAAGTTTTTTTAAGATTTAAGTAAATAAAACTAGAAACTCACAAAATTCAAATTTGAGGCTTTTGGGGGCATTTGACTTGTCAAAGTAAAAGTTCAAAATTTATTGTAATTGTGATTTGTGATGACCGTGCTATGATGCATTTGCAAAATGAAATGACGTAATAAGGCTACGCTTACTTGCTTACGATGGCTGGTTGTATGCATAGATATAAAAATAACTATTATTATACAATGTTGATTGCATAGATTGCATTCAATGGCCGTGTCCCGTTAGGCGTTTGACGTGTCGAGATGATTTCTTCAAACAGCGCTGTAAGTATTGAGATCTTTCTTGTAGGATAAATAATAATCTGTGGCTACCGAGTTTCCAAATTTTTTAGTCTGTGTTTTATTTCTTTAGATAATGTCGGAGGACACAGAGGATGTTTCATTGACGTTTGGCGAAGAAAATGAACCCGTTAGGCAGAAAGCCGTTCGGTGAGCGATTATAGGGGTTTATTGTGGCTGTTGTTCTGTTATGGTTGATGACGATATTCGTTTATTGGTTAATTGTTATGTAATCACATACCACATATCAAACTGTTTAAAACGGAACAGAGGTACGGGTCCGGATTTTCCAAATTACTCCAAATCTCACAGAACTTTACCTGGTGATCCCTATCACCAAAAATATTAAAAGGCGCTTACAAAACCTTATTTACCGATGTAAATTACCCATTTTAATAAATAGAGTAATTAATTATTCTCCATGGCACATCTGGTTAAGGCTAGTTAGCATCAGTAGTAGAAGCGGCAATGGTGAACAGAAGTCCGTTTAACTGTGATCTGGGTTGATGAAAAGATTTCTCTGTAACTGGGAGCTGGATTGATGAAAAGAATCATGTGTAACTGGAAGCTGGATTGATGGAAATGCTCATGCTTAAAGGGAAATTGGATTGATGAAAAATCGTGGTTAAATGGAAGATGGATTTATGAAAAGATGTCCTTTGTGTAACTTAGTAAACCCGTAACAAAATAGACTACTGTAGTCTTGTTCATAACTCTGAAGGCAGTTTTGATGTCCTTTCTGGGCAGCTCATAACCATAACAACTGACTATCAACGCCTCAGATTCACATTTAGGTGTGACCTTGTGCGCGTTACAAATTTAATTAATAAATAATGACCTTAGTGGCGTTTGTGGATGGTGGAAACAGAGGGCTCAGTACTTGGCTATGGTTCCTTTCGAGGTTCTGTAGGAGACTGTCCTCAAAATGTCATAGCAGTCTGTCACTAGTGTTTCCATTAAAAGTTCTACATATTATTATTATTATTATATTATTATTATTAAATTTGTAACGCGCACAAGGTCACACCTAAATGTGAATCTGAGGCGCGGATAGTCAGTCGCCAGGAGAAGATGCAATCACATTTCCAAATCCTTGAAAGCCAAAGAGAAATAGTGAGTTTTGAGTCGCTTTTTAAAGGAAGGAAGTGAATTTGAGGTACGAAGAGAGAGTGGCAGTCGATTCCATTCCCTAGGAGCAGAGACATGAAATGCACGAGAGCCCATAACTGTTCTGCATCATGGTTCAACTAAAAGACCTGTACTTGATGATTGTAAGCAACGAGGAGGAATGTAAGGAGTTAGTAGAGCATGAATATAGGTAGGTGTACTGGTGATGATGGCTTTGTAGGTCAAACAAGCTAACTTAAATTTGATTCTGAATTCAACAGGGAGCCAATGCAGCTGGTGGAGTAGAGCAGAGGAGCATGTTCGTAGTGGGACACGTAGCACTACTCGAGCTAACATATTTTGGATATGTTGAAGCCTTTCGAGTTCAAGGTCTGAGAGACCGACAAAAAGTGAATTAGCATAATCGAGGCAAGAGGAGACAAGTGAGCAGACTATAGTTTCAGACATATTTTGGGTTAGAGCCGACCTTATGTGACGTATTACCCTGATGTGGTAGAAACAAGATTTACAAAGGCTTGTTATATGAGGTCGAAATGTGAGCTTGCTGTCGAGGGTAACCCCAAGTGTTTTGACAGAGTCTGAAAGCGGCACAGCAGTGCCCGCCAGTTCAATGCTAGAGAGCATAGGGAAAGAACGCAGGCGTTGACATGAGCCAAATACAATTGCTTCAGACTTGTCTGGGTTTATGGCCAAACCATTGAAACAGAACCATACATATATGGATGAGAGGCATTCTTCTGGTTTTAGCTTACCAGACTGATCAGTGTGTGACAGAGCAATATGGAACTGCATACTGTTGTAATTGAATTCCAAAGTGTTTAGCTATACGACTGATTGGGAAAGTAAAGACTAAATAATAAAGGATCCTTGTGGCACTCCAGCAGTGCAAAGTGTGGGCTCCGACCGAGCAGATCCAATGCTCACCTGCTGATTGCGGTCAACCAGGTATGAAGCTAACCAGTGTACGGCAGTCCCAAAGTCACCAAAGCTTTTTGCAAGTCTTGCAAAGAGTAACTGGTGGTCTACAGTGTCAAAGACTGCACTTAGATCAAGACACACAGAGGCAGGCTTTACCACTGTCTATAGATGAGAAGATGTAGTCCAGTGTAGAGACAAGAGCAGTTTCCCTGGAGTAGCCTTTGCGATATGCTGACTGGTAGGGACTGAAGTTGGGAGAGAAAGTAATGTGTCTCTTGATACGCATAAGAAAAAGACGTTCAAGGATCTTGGAAATGTAATTGAGGTTGGAGATAGGTCTGAAGTTAGACAATTTGCTAGTATCAAGGTCAGGCTTTTTTTAAGTAAAGGCAGGACTAAAGCAGATTTGAAGTATGAAGATATCTAACCATGATCCATCAATCTGTTGTTTTTCCATTTCCTCAACGTGATCACATTCCACCATAGCAACTGACCTTTCTCTTGGGCCATATGACAACTGGGTTTGTGCTTTGTAACGTTTGATATTGATTGTTCTTCTAATCTTGGGACCAAGTGATTGTCCTGTATGTAGCTTGCAATTCGTAGTTTATAAACTTTCCAACTCAGTGTATGATTGCAATTACAGTTGTTTTATCTGACCTGGATTTCTATGTTGTTAGGTGTAATCATTTTTCACGATTTCATGAGTGTGACCGTATGAGTCATTGTGTATGCATCATATATATATATATATATATATCATATATATATATATATATATATCATATATATATATATATATATATATCATATATATATATATATATATATGAGAGACCATTTACAGTCATAGCAGAAAATTCTGCTATTGTTTAAAATTTAATACTACATGAAGAATTGCTGAAATTGTTAGAATGGTTGTTGATTTAGGAGCGGTCAGGTTCGTGGTAATAAATATTTTTGGTTCTTTGTAGATTATTTTGAGAGTAGAAATGTAAGCTTGCTTGCATCGCATTTCAGACTTTTTATTTTGGTTGTATCAGCTAAGTAAATACACAAAAGATTGAGTGTTTGTAACATTATTACATGGTGGGATAACCATTTTGGTTAATGGTTTTGGTTAGATGGGGACTTTTGAGCATTGTAAGACGAAGGATATGGGTTCAGTTACTGAGTTAGGTGTTGGGACTTTGATCAAGTCCTTCACTTACAGTTTCTCATTGGCAATGATTGCTATAGAATTATTGTTAGGTAGTGGAGCTTATACTTCAACATATATAGAAGACAAAGATAATAACAACAGCCGATTGGGACAGTTTTGAGTTGGATGGAGAGGAAATAGAGGTGGTAACAATCGTCACGTTTCTGGGATCAGTAATAGAAAAAGAGGGAAAGTGTGATATGGAAATAAAAAGAAGGGTAACGATAGGGAAAGCTGCAATGAATGGACTGGAAAGATAAGGAAGGATAAACATGTGAGCATAGACACAAAAAAGGCTGGTGAGGGCAATGATCTTCCCTACAGTACAAAATCGCTACGAGACAATGACAAAGAACATGGAGAAAAAGATCAGCACATGCGAAATGTGGATATGGAGAGGGTTGATCATGATGGTGACTAGAGTTCAACAAACTGACAGAACAAGGTAGTGTAGCTTAATAAATGCTGAATAATATTATTAAGATTCATGTCCCAATTTTCTCTTTGTTTGTCTTGAAACAATGGTTCTGTGTTTGTAGGCACAACATTGCTGTGTTTTTTCATCTGATTTTCCGGGTTCTTGGTGTCGTAACGTATCTTCTGTGTGGCCTCTTCAGCAGTGGATTCATTGTTAACTTTGTCGTCATTGTTTTGCTACTTTCCATGGACTTTTGGACGTGCAAAAACGTAACAGGTAACTAACTGTTGCATCAGAAACACAACAGGGATCTAATTGGTGCATCTGAAACATAACAGTTATATTACAGTTACATCTGAGTCATAACAGGTATCTAACTATTGCATCAGAAACACAGCAGGCATAATAAGCTTAATGATAAATATTAAATGTAAATAAGGGTGTATTGTTTTATCTGCTGCCTGGTTTCAATGTTTTAGGTCGACTGTTGGTTGGTTTGCGATGGTGGAATTACGTGAATGAAGACGGCAGCAGCCACTGGGTATTTGAATCTCGTAAGGCAAGTGTTTTTATGAATTACCTTAGCAAGTAAACACTCATCTGCTCTAGTTATATTGTAATTTAATCCAGTTTTCATTATCTAATATTATAATCTAATCTGATGAAATCTATGTGTCTGTATCTTCCTCAGTATGTTGATATGTTAAGTATGCAACATCTTAATCGCTATTAATTAATTCTAATGCACTAGTTTCTAGTGCAACCCAAGGGCAGCTGTCATAGGCATAGAAATTACAAGTTGATGCAACTATATATTACTACTATTATTATTGTTAATATTATTTTGCATTTATCGAGTGTCATCTTGTAATGACGCAGCATCAGTTATTGACAGGACAAGAGGAGACATGGTCTACAGACCGAATGAAGACTTGAGATTCAATTCGTCTTTCTTTGTCTCATTTCCGTAAGCACTTAAAGTTCATACACTGTGATCGTGGTTTGGTTTTGTCAGGACCATAGCATCTCTTTTTCTTGATGTGGGCTGTATAAATTTGCAACTATGGTTAACTGTTTCTGAATGTGGCAAATTAATTCATAGTAACCTTTTAACAATGGAATATAATGAATGGTAAATATGTTTTATTTAGGGTCCTGGCCGAGCTCCGGTCGCCAACGCAGAGTCGAGGATATTCTGGTTGTCACTGGTTGCTACGGAAGTTTTGTGGGTCATCTTCATCTTTGCGACACTTATTTCCTTCAGCTTCAAGTGGTTTGTGAGTAGAAATGAATGACCTTTGTTTGTTTACTGTGAGTCATCATCATCATCATCAGTTGCTATGGAAACCTGTTCTCCATGAAGATCGTCCAATGCAAGAGAAGAAGGCTCTTGATGAACTTGAGTTGAAGTGACTTTAGAATTTCATCTACTGTAGGGTGAGAACCTCAGGAACAAGCAGTTGGCTTGATTGAGACTTTAGGAGACTCCACTGAAAACATAACTACATATTATGTAACTACTTGAAACTAGTTTTTCTGTTGCACTTTTTCCGGACCTCTCAAAGGTTTCTTTGTAGCTTTGGATGTTTGTTCATGAGACAGAAGAAGTTGTCACCGGAATCTCTTTCGGATATACACATAAAAAATCTCAAATGGCAACCGATTAAACTATTGATTCTAAGGACTCTCCTTTTTTCACATTCCTTAATATTATTATTAAATAATTAGGTGGCCCTACCTTGCAGAACTATCATCCCTTCTAGTTCCATGTTATTGGTAAATGGTTTTGTTATACCTGAGTTGTTTTCAGTGGCTTCAGTAAAATGAATTGAAATAGACAATTGTAGAAGATGCTTCTATCTTTGGTTCATTTAGTCTCAAACATTGGATTGTGTCTATGATTTCTCTCAACCGATGTAGTTGGGCGAAGGAACTCGTGATATCCACATTTCAGCAATGAGAACGGTACAATAGGGTTGATCTGCCTGAACATAATGTGTCCTGAATTAATAGTGACTGCCCTTTGATCAACATGGACTTATGGCTGCAATTTGCCTCTAAGGAAATACACTTGACTCAGGCGTCTGTCACGCATACTACTACATAGTCCTGTTTATGGGAAGTTGACCAACCTAGTGACTGGCATTACGATCTATTTGTTAAGCGCCAACATCTTCAATGTGAAGGACACTGAAGTAATGGATTTCTAAACAATATCTCTCTTAAGAAGCTTCAACCTCTACCAATTGCGTTGTGTAGCGAGCATTCTAACAGGTTGACAGCTCTGTCCCACAAGTTGAGGAATATCAGCTGTATGAATATCTGATATGTGCTGACAAATATTATCTTTTAAGAGATTGAAATAAATATATGAAATTCGATTTCAATTATTTGTTGAGACTATCTCATTTGTAATATTGCTAAATGTAACCAGTCTTACATTTGGTCGTCAAATGTCCTTTGTTTGTTGCAGATGGTGGCTGGCGTCGGTGTTATTCTTAATGGAGCCAATCTCTACGGTTATGTCAGGTGTAAAATGGGTTCAGGTGCAAAAATTGGCAGCACTGCAAAAAGCTTCCTAGGCCAACAAGTTCTATCATCTGTGAGTTCAAATTGAGTCAACTCACTTCTCGTTATTAACTGAATCTCTAATGAAGCCGTCTCTTCAACTGAAACCATATGTTTAGGTTCTCTCTCTGTCACACTTCTCAGATCTGGTATTTCTTTCGTTTAATGACTACTTGATAGAAAGTTGTTGCCATACTTTCAATATCTTCACCATTCCTTCATTGTGAATGTGAAAATTTTCACTTAATTTCCATTTAATGTCTTTTTTCTGATTCTTTAAACAGGAAACTAATTCTCTTCTAGATAGCTGCTATGCAGTAAAGTCTAAAGTGTTTTGAGTATATACTTGTTATTATTTATGTAATTCAATCACAAATCATGTAGACCTCTGTATTGCTGAGTGAGGAGGCATTCATAAATGCTCGATTACACTCATAGTCTTAGACTATGCTTAAGACAAGATTAGAGGATGTAACTTCTTGCAATCCACTTCACTGTGTTTTTCTTTTCAGATGCTTTCCAAATTGTCAACAGATTCCAATGGTCAGTCTGCTTCCACAGCACAGAAATAGGATATAATGAAGAGAGTTGATAGAGCTACTACTACATGTGACGCTTGGCTTTCTAGCCAAGAGATAACATCATTTCTAGAACTGCAATGACCATTCGGAGGTTGTACTTTGCTCTCCTCTTCTCTGTAATGTCATGTAAAGTCACAAGTGTTTGCTGTTTTTAAGAGTCCCTTGAAACTGGTGGTAAAATGCCGTTGAAGCTTTGCTTAGAAAATCAACTCATTCTGTGACTCTTAATATTTATTGTTTTAAGATGCCTAAATGTGATTAGCAGTGTAATTGAGTGGTTAATTAAAATAAAAATCTGTGCTCTTCCCAATACATCGATGAAATATTCTGCAGTGCTGAATATAAATTAGTTTTGGAATTTACTCTCAACAGTGACATACCTAATGTTATTATACTTGTATATATACAATTATCTGCATATATGCATCCGTATATACAATCAAATGCCATATTGTTTTTTTGCTGTACTGTGATGTTGCGGGACTTTTAGACCACTAACAGCAATGCTAAACTATGTAACATTTGTTTGTGGGAATTGTTACTTCTGTATTTGAGTTCATGCGCTCGCTGGTGTACAAATTAAAATGTTGTAAATATTGTTTCACATTAAAATGTGCTTGTCATCTGCCATCTACTTATTTTACCCTTATACAAATATGAAGCAATTGTGTGTTGGGAATTGTTAGGCTGAAATTGACAATGAAATTAGTTTTAATAAATAATCATGAAATGTTGATGAAAATTATTTTGGAAATTTCTGTAAAAATTCACCTTGAAAATTGTGATGAAGATGATATGATAAAGTGTTGATGAGAACTACTGTAAAAATGGTGAATTGTAATTGAATATTTTTAAAGCACCACTCAAAGTCAGCGGCTCCCGACCCAAGTCGGCGTCTTGTTAGTAAACAGGAAGGTCTTCAAATGCCTCCAAACTGCATGGGAGAGCCCCTCAACAATTACATTTTATCTTAGATTTATACTGTTTTGATTTAGGCCTATAGATAGGCCTTACAATTTGCAATTTTGATAAGACGAAGAGTTAGGGAACTGTTACCTTGTGCTGTCAGTTGAACTTTAGGGACCGTCATGATCAACTCTCTCCGTTTCTTTCTTTCCGAAGTCGCGTCCCTTAATTCCTCCAGGTTCACATTCCGGTTTGTTCGTGTATCTCGTCCATCCGTGTTTTTTTCTTGAGCGCCTTCTTTTCTTTCTTCTCCACATGCTAGCATCATTTCCTTTTCCAGTCCGTCGGATCGTATAACATGTCCAAAGAACCCCAGCTTCCTTCTCAACGCTGTTTGTTGTAACATCTCATTCTCAACCCCAATCTTCCTGCACACCAGGGAACTGAGGGACCTAAGTTTTTTTAATGGCCCGGCCTCCTGGCGCCACTGAACATTATTTTGTGTAACACCGCTCATATCATTAGTAGCGCTCTCAACGGTCCTTGGGCCAGATAACGGAAAAGTCTTTTGAGGAGTTTCCCTGATTATAGGTGAGCGACCGAGCTAGTATAATTTCAGGCGCAGCTAGGGAGTGTGGAAGACAGGTCCAAGATTATTTTTCTCGACAGAAATTAATAGTGTCTGTGCAGTAATGCAGATATTAGGCCTATATAAAACACAAAATTTCTCAGTTTTCCGAACCAGGAGAATTGAGCAAACGGACTAAATTATTTCCCAGTCTATCTCGAGGGGTTTTAGCATCAAGGAGCGTCGACCTTAGCCTTTATACAGGATTGGGACGGACACTGCAGTCAGAGTAGGCCTACGAGCCGTGGCGAAGTTTTTTAACAGAAGCCGTCAGTCCATCGCCTTATAATGATCACTCCTGCAGCATGCCACGACAAAACATTGGCACCAGCGATGTCCACCATTACACCGTGATTCGTTTCAGAATGTGTTTTACAGCTGAACGCGAAACTACGCCATCTGTCATAGATGTTACAGATGCTTCTGTGTCACAGCAAAGAGGCCAAAAAATAACAGCTGCTTGGTTTGTTGTTTCTCACGCTTCCCGTCACCGTTGCTTCATCTGAGAGAAGTTTCTCAAAGCTGAAGCTTATCAAACAGATATAGTATCTCATTTTCGACACTCGAGCGTCTCTTCTTTCAGTTGAACGATTAAGGGCGAGAAATCTCGATATCGATGCAACAGTCACTCGATTTGCTACATGCGTGTAGATTACGTCCAAGACAGTGTCAACGTTTGAAGAAGTAATTCGTCTATTTTGTTATTTTAGGCCTATATTTTATTTGCTTTCCGGATTAACTTTCACAAAACTGTTAATTTCAAGGATTTCTATTGATCAGAACATAATCAATCAATCAATCGATCAAACAAGCAAATAAATCGTGTAACACAAAAATAACTGGACAATGAAAGAGACAGAATATGGTAATGAGCAATAGCGAAAGATCGAAAGCCCTAAGGGGCCAAGATCCCGCTAGTATTATGGGTACCTTGACATAGATATCAATCAATCAATGCTTTATTGTTCAGGAACGAAATACTTGACACATAACATAATAACAGTACAGTAACTAAGCACGCAGTGAACAATGGGAAACCCCAAAGGAACAGACCGTTCCGCTAATAGAGGTCACCCAATTTCAATCAATTAAGAATTATGCAACCAATGAAGTAGTCACCGTAATTACATCAATAACATCTAACAAAGTCGTATAAGTCAGAGCAATAGACAGAGTTCATCTCATACAATCAGATTAAATGTATTATTAAGTAATGCATCAATGATATAAGAAATTTCTAATAGAGCAGTAGGTAGGTTTTTAATTTGTTTAACATAGCTCTTTATTGCTACCATAAAACAACATACAACAGCACATAATCATATGAATACTATGTTGGAAGACTGAAGGAATACAGAAGGGGACCTAATGGGAAAAGAGTCCCGCTGTGCAAAAATGAGGCACAAAATGTCATCATGCAATAAACCATCAAAATACACCTCTGAACACAAAAGCTGTTGTAAATGAAACTGTTGAATGCATTGGTCAGAGGAATTGCTTGACACAGGCATGGACTATTTGAAACTTTGCGAACCTTGCTCAAGCGCCCCCCCTCCCCCACTTAAGCAAGGTCCATTCTCAGTGCCTCATGAAGAAGTAACAGAAAGAATACAAATACTCAACTGTTATTCTGTCTTTCTGCACTTTCTCATCGAATTTACGGATTATTTGGTATTTGTGATAAATTCCAAATACAAGTAAAATGCTTTGCACTGTCTGCAGGCATTGTGTTTACACTTGTTTTTGGCGGCTGTGGCACTGATAAGAATTTTGCAAGTTTCGGTACCTTGTTGAATTTTATATCGCCGTAACTCCATTGTATAGCGCTTGATAAACACTGTTTCTTACATTCCTCAGACGTGTACGGGTTGCGACGCTAAGACTTGTGAATTTGTGCCTTCAACGTAAATAATTTAAAAAGTTGTTACATCAGCCGATGAGGCGCCCCTCAGTAGTTGGCGCCCTGGAGCAATTGGTCCACTTCGCTTGATGGCGTTACGCCACTGTATACATGTATGTAGATAGAAGCCGATGCTGAGGGAAGAAGGACGGATGCACTTACGATAGATGATTCTAAAGGCTCTGTTTTGAAGAAGCTGTTGTCGTTTGAGGCAAGTGGGATAATTTGACGCCCTTACCATATTGCAGTTGGTCAAATAAGAATGTTGAATATCACAATAAATAATATACTATCACTGTTGTAAGATTGTAAAGTACAACAGACATAGCCTATAGAAGTTTATGATTGGTTGTAATATATGCCTAATTTAGTCTCTAGATCTGTCGTCTTCGAGGGACTGGTTATCTTAACATAATCTTGCGTAGGTCTACTCTTACGCTTCCGTTGTATTAGAGGCCTACCGGTAGGGCCTACTTGTATCTAGAATTTATCACAAATACCCAAAAAATCTGTAAATTTCATGGAAAAGTGAGGAAGAGAGAATAACAGTTGTAATGTAATTGTAGGCCCATCTTTTCTCTTACTTCTTCATGAGGTACTGAGAATGGACAACTGAGAATGGACAACTGAGAATGGAGTGGGAGAGCGCTTGAGTAAGGTTGGCCCCAGCGCCACAGAGGCAGCTACTCCGCTGATAGGAGCTTTATCCCTAGAATTTTGTATAATTTTGAAGCCACTGATAAAGTTACAACAAAAAGATAACAATCTAGCGTAGAAATGATCAATGTTCGAACCCTATATGCGGCCGAAGGCAACCAAATCTCATCTCTTGTAACTAACTGAGGTGTGCTAGTGCACTCAGTTTCTCTAATAAACGAAGATATAGGCCTGTAATACATATATAGCCTACTGTTAATACTTATGCCAAAGACTAAGAGGGAGCGACAGATTTTAGGAAACTTTTAGGTTAACTTGACCTACTTCCTTTGTTGCAGTCAGCGCAATGCTCTTCATCTTTTCGTTCTATGCCTTCCTAAAAATATTGGTGCGTCCAATTATAGACTTATCGACATTAGCCACGTTGTTAGTTAAGTGCTCTCCTTCAACTTGCTGTAGGATATCCCTTTTTCATCATCGAGTCTGGGAGTATTGTCATCATCATCAATCATCATCATTATCATCATCATTATCATCATCATCATCATCATCATCATCATTATCATCATCATTATCATCATCAATCATTATCATCATCATTATCATCGGTCTCTCTCCTGTAACAGTTTCCCTCCCTTCATTTCCTCTTTCAGTTATAAAGAGTTGTGGTTCTTTGGAGGGAGTCTCCAGCCATCTTCTCTTTGCTCCTCCCGGGGATCTGCATAGGCCTACTTTCATTTAGTTCTGTGTTCCATCCAGCTGTTTTTTCATTCTGCGCTATTTTCACATCTCGAACGCATCCAGTAAATCGTCCATAGGGGCCGTCCATAAAGTACGTACGCCGAAAACTTGACTTTTCGGACCCTCCCCTCCCCCTGTTGCAAGGTGTACGTTTGACACCCCTCCCCCCGAAAGTACGTACGCTTTTGCAACCACCACCACCCCCCGACTTGCTTCACCCGCTATAGTGCTATGGTTCACAAATGGTAGCCATGTAGCCGTCTATAAAACACAGATCAAGTAGTTTTCTACGTACGTACTATTTATGGACGGACCCTTCCCAGACTGTTAACATGAAGATGGGTATACCTGATCGGATCGAAATTCAGTTTTTAGATGTTGCTTATTTTAAATGTTGCAGATTTGGCTACCTGAGAGATTAATATTTCATTTAAGAAAACGCTCTATAAATTCGAGCAGTCTTCTTGAAGGACTGATTGAGTGAACCTATTGTCACAGTGATCCTCTGCTCGGATCTGTTACTACAGTCAGGGTAATCCCGTGGCAAACTGTCCCTCGTACGATAAGATGGCTACTTGTTTTAACCCCTATCTTTATCGCTACGAAGCCTCAACGATTAATAAGAGAATGTTGGTAATAATTAGACAGGACAACAGATACGACGTATTTCACATCATAATTTTTTTCTCTGCATACGTACTTCTTTTGAGCCATACGCAAACATACGCTTTTCCTGGATCCCCCCTCTCTGAGCGTACGTACTTTATGGACGGTCCCTATCAAATCAGTGAACTGTTACATGTCCATTGTAGCTACGTTAGAAAACGAGGACGAGGTTAGCAGCTGTGCGACGATTACGTTGGCAGCAACAAAAACGGTAAGATTGCTTTAAAATTAAGCTTTGACAGATGGTTCTATTTAAGACCATTGTTACAATATATGCTATTGAATATTATGATAATAAGAGAATACACCTCTTTCACCTGGCATATACACTGCAGTGGCTGTAGCAAGGTAAAGGAATATCATCATAAGATTTGTCAGTTTATTGACCGTCATCATTTTTCAATGTACATTAGCGTCATGAATCTTGCATGCTTATCTATCGGAATACAAACTGGCTTGCAACCTTCTGTGGAATATGATTTATTTTATTGTCATTCCACATGAAGCATACTATTATATCCTGAGCAGCACGATGACAATGGCACTAAGGAAGTCAATAGATTTGATTTTGTAGGTTAAACAGGATTGTATTAGACCTGTAGGCCTAAGTCTTGCAACATATACATGTATGAGTATTCATTTTGTCAGTTTATTGAGCACAATTATAATTATTGCAAGTCATCAGTTTTACATGTGGGCCTAGTATATACTAATATGACAGCGACGATTCTGTTAAGTCTTGTTGGATGTTGGTGACTCTGAATTGGTGACTCTGACAGATTGCTCAACTTGTGCTTATATTATGCTCTGCTCGATCAGAGCAAGTGATATAGATTGAATACCTAGATGAATGATTGATGAGGCAAATAAGTTGTAATTTGGTAGATCTGGAGTTACTCCACTCCATGAAATTTAGTGTGCTGCAAGAATTCAATTCAATTCAATTTTCGTTTAATGAGAACATCAAGCTCCGCAACTTAGTTTACAACTACATAAAATCTACATACAGCACAACCATAATTATATGGATTATTGTTATTAATATGTTGGTCCAGACCCAGCTGTGCAGTAAACATCAGACTCGTTATTACTGGTTCACTTTTTCTATCCTATGTCAGTATGTCATTATATGTTCTTGTAAAGCAGCCGTGAGATAAAATTCCGATCATCTTTAGTTGGTATGGCAAATCCATGCGGCCTGGCTCTTAATTGTACTTGCTATTCCTAGCTGGTGGAAGGAATTTTCTTAGCACATGATTGGTATCGGCAACTTCTACCCCGAGACATCTAATTTTCCACCTTCAAATCCTCTACCTAAACGACACCCACCTTAGCAGCTACTCTACATTCTCTGATCGTCTGGAAACCGGGCTCCTGACTTTCGGACTACCCTTAGAACAACCCCTATGACTTGACGCAGCGCTCGTCAGCAAGCTGTTGTCCTGCGCTTGGCTTTTGATAGGCGATTTAGCAGTTTGGGTATACATTACGATCACGTTAAGTAAATGTGTAGGCGCACAGCATTGTTAAAACTATTAAAGCATATTTAGGCCTACTTTACCATTTCCAGCTACAGGATCTCCCATTGGAGCTATATGAGCATATTATGGTGGAAGCTATCGTATCAGAAGTTCTAGAACGGAAGCTGTTCAGAGATGCATGGAAGAAATCGGGTGATCGGATTGCTGAGCGATTGAGAAATGTGTGTCCACAATGGAACTGCGTGCTGACTGCTGAGGCTGTCGAAACAGACTTCATTGAATTCTCGACAACTTCCGTTAGTTCCTGAAACTTATACTGAGCTAGACTTTAGTTTGTGCGATTCATTCTTCCAATAGCATGCGGGCTACTGAAAGCCAAGATGCTACAATATCTAGTTAGCTATATCTGGTCGCTAATTGGAGCATCTTTTAATTTCATCAGACAAGTGCCTCCCAACGATTAACTATCCCAGGATAGTGGCTAATGAACTCGTGTTGTTAGAGTAATTGGGTCTATGTAGCCTACTGGTGTTTTCCTGTGCACGTGGATTCCCAATGTTCCCATCCTGTGTTGACCGACGACACCATGCCCTATCAGAGGGGGGGGGCAGGAGGTCCACTGGACCCATGAAATTAAATCAACTAAGTTCTGCAATATTATTGCTTAATACTAAATATTTCATTTTACTTCTAATAAGTTTGAGTAACGATTATAACAAACAATAATACATTTTTAAATAGCTGCATTGTCAAATTCAGCACATCAAGTTGCGAGTCAAGAGCATTACTCTAATATTAACGAACAACAGGTGCCTCTGACGTTTTATATTGACAGATAATTAAATAAAAATCAACAATCTACAATAACCAAAATAAATGCAGCGCAATGGAGCTTAAAATGGTATGTAGCTCAGTGGAGCTTAATTATGTAATCGTTCAATAATATTAAAATAATACTTTTTAAAATATGTTAATGGTTTTTAGTTTCAATTGGTCCTCACCGCTTCAATAATTTAAAAAAATTCAGGGATTATTTTAAAGAAAAAGCAGTAAATTTTGTGATTATTATGTCACGTGATATTATTCATCATTGGCATTGCCAACCGTTCTGTCATCAGGCCACCTGGGTCGCCGCTTGTCAGGTGATTGTAATCTTGACATAGTGCCCTGAAAAGTCACCGCTTTGAGACGTTGGATCAATGCCGACACGTTTTGGAAGAGGAAATTTGTCTCACGGGTGTCACCGGTAGTTGTCTAAAGTCGGCGTCCAGTCTCAGACAAAAAGGCGAGGCCCTCACTATTGAGGGGACCGAAAGTTTCTATAGCGATTGGAACAAAAGTGTATTTCTTCTCCAGCTCAGAATATTTTGTGTTTCCTTGTGGCTGCTATCTCCGCCGCTCCTCCAGCTGTGGAAGCTGTCTCTGAGATATAAGAAGCGGCCACTGTGTCCACGACCGTCGCGTCCCAAAGTAAGGCCCGCCCTTCACTCCACGGTATCAGGGTCTGCCCGTCCTGTCTCTTTTCATGTAATCTAGAAAGACCTGACGGTTCCTTGACTGCTGGAAAACCGGCTCTGTTGAGGCTATGATGGATAAGGTCGTTGATATTACAGTGTCTTACTTGACGGCCAAAACCCAAAGAACAGGACAGGCCATGTGCGCCTCTGGCAGAGACGAAGGCGCCGCATGCGCAGGTGTATGGCTCGCAGATGGCCATCCCTAATCGTAGGCCGACCGCCACCCTCATGGTATCGTCCTCCAGTCTGAGATCGCGAGAAACGAGCGGGAGAGCGTATAGCCAGTCCGAGGCGTGCGGTGACTGCAAGGCCCTTAGTCTCGACTGGTCGTAGGGATCCTGTAGCTTTTCTTCTAGTGCAGACAGAACCGTATTTAACAGCGGTCTGTCAAAGTGGGCTTGTTTATGGCCTGGCGTCGTCGGGGCAGAAGCTTCGGTGAGTTGAAGCCAGGTAGACATCGCCGGGTCGCATGCCGAGTCCGATTTCACCGGTACTGATTCTAGGATGAGGGACTGGATCTGGAGAGTGCCCGCGGCTGAAGCCAAAAAGGCGGGAAGTGCCAGCGAGGACGCAATCCTAATTCCCAGTCCTCCCACCCTGATCGGGAGAGTGGCCTGACTCCATTGGTCATCGGTCATCAAATGTTGAGGATTCGCTCGATTCCTCCTCGCAGCAGATCGTCGTAAGCCCATAGACGCGGATGGTCGTGGCAAGGGGTGCATCTCAATAAATACATGAGTTTAGGCTAGCCGATCGAATGTCTAAGGATCAGTAGAGTGTCTTGTCGTCTAGCGATTAGTTGCAGCCTGTCGAGCGCAATTTCAAGGTCGGCAACACAAGTGTCGAGGGCTGAAAGCAGGGCATCCGTTGGCGAGAGCGGAGCCCCTAGGAGCACGGCAGATGATGTATCCCCTTCTGCTGTAAATTATAATTTAAAAAATAATAACTTATGTTACTATAGTTTCAATTAAAATTAGATTAAAGAGCTAGGCTATTAATAATGTGATCAATCATCTAAATTGCCTAGCTTACTTTCGTAGCCTACAATGAGGTTTACAACAGCAGTTTCACTCATTATATGACATTTGTAATTTGTTTGCATATCTTTGGAAGTTTAAAAATTTGACTGACGAAGATTTATTGTCGGCTGCTAAGAAATGTCAACAGCATTATGACAAAAAACTCACAAGATCTTGGGAGTGAGATGTTAGAAGAGTTCATGGCACTAATTTCAAAGAAGAATGCAAACCGACATTATATCTTTCCGACTGAAAGATAATTTATATAGGCCTATTTGGACTTGTTCTATCTGCAGTGTCCCAAAATATCGCTGTTTTACAACATGTACATATTTTCACCGATCAGTTTTCCAACATCAGTGGCTTCTGTTGAAAGAACTTTAAATGTATTGCAATAACAAAAAATTACCATCGTTCAACAATTGAACAACGGTTGAATGGACTGAACAATGCCTAATTGATATAAACTGATATTGCAAGAAAAGTAGATTTCTCTAAAAATAATTGTGATCATTTGCAAAGAAGAACGAAAAGCATTTATTAAATAATAATGATTAAATAATATTTTTTGTAAGATTCATACAGTTTTGATCTATAGATACATAGATAATACAGGCCTTGCCATTTGTGACTTTTATGACTAAGAGTTAGGCGACTGAGGGACCTAAATTTTGTGAATGGCCAGGGCCTTCTCGAACTTCTGAAAGGGCCTGGACGACACCACATGTACTCTCTTCAGAGTAGGCATACAGCCATATTTCGGTGATGAGTGCAACGAAGGCCCATGAAGCCTTAAAATTAATTAGAGACATCGAAGTATTCGAAGTGAAATATTAGTTCAAATGTAGCTATACTCGTTCAATTTCTGATTAGTTTATTACAGGTCACTGGTTTTGGTTTTAGCTCAAGAAGAGCTTTGTTTCAAAATTCTGGCCAAAGGTCGATTCATTGACTGCGTTACTGTCACTGCACTGAACGATGAAGTTTATATGTTATGCGAGGATAGCTCGCATCAACGTCTATGACCACAACAATCTGCAGACAGCCAAAAGAACGATTCAGTTACCTGATCTGTTGAATCCTTGGAATCTGGTAGCATGCAGCGTTACCAATTGTCTTTACGTTCTGCGCCAAATAGCACACAGCATCGAAATTTGGCGGATTTTGGTTGATGAGAAGGAGTGTGTGATTAGACCGTGGGTCACTTGCTCGCCTGAGAACCTCTCAAGATTGTCCATATCTGTCGGTGGTAGCTTGATTTTTTTCCAAGATCCTCCATCAGCTGTCAAAGTATACAACACGGATGGTTCGTTGCAGCACCAAATGGAGCTGGCGATCAACATTTCGAATGTGCAAAGCTGTCGCAGCAAAGTCAAATGGAAACCTTGTCTTGGTAGGGAACAGCAGTCTCACAGAAGTGGACAGAAAAGGGAAAACCTTGTACGAATACCTTCATCCATCCGGAAAACGTATTTACTGCGCTATTGACCTCTTTGATAGGATTGTGACGATTGATGAAGTTGGATATGTCCGACTGTTAGATTCTGAGTTTAACAACCCTGTGGATGTCAAGTTTGAGCTGGGGTTTGGCTGCAAAGTCTGTAACAAGCTCTTCTATGAAGTGCACTATAACAGAAACAGAAACGAGTTCGTGGCATTTGAATGTGCTGCTTTCAGTGGTGCTGGTGCCAACCAAAGTTTAACGATCTTCAACTTCACAGAGAGATGTCTTACAAATGATGCTCAGAATGCGCAAGATTGAAGTGAACATTATCAGCATTTCAAGCCTTTAACGACAGTATCCCATGAACTGTCTTGAAATCTTCCATCTGTCTGAAAAATCCAAGTTAGTTCATTGATAAAACTAGTTCGTTACTAAGTTCACGGAACCTAGTAAACAATTTCTGTTACTCGTTACCTGTTTTGTACGTTCCATCTAAGCAAGTGATTCTCTCATGTTTTCTTGAAGGTTGTGTATATTCATGTTTAAGAAGCGTTTAAAAAATATTTTCTTCGTGGCAATTTCTTTCTAGCAAACTTGTTTTTTTAGCATGGACTGTCAAACGCAATCGGATAAACTAGAGTTCAGGGACCTTCTCGTCCTCCATATTCTCCTTTCCTCAAAACCAACTAGGGTCCGATTTGGGCAAATTATGGCAATTTGAAACTGGAAAGTTCCTGTGTGTGCAAACAATTTATTTATGTAGAGTCGGTTGAACAGGTCGCGAAGTCCGTTAATAACATAACATAACAACTGGTTTTTATTGAACCAAGCAAGTACTACAAGTATAATTCAAATCTAGATTTTTTAAGGAAAAGGAGCCAACAAGGAAGAAACCCCAAAAAGGACACAAATCCCGTAGTCGGGTCACCCTAATACGACAAGTAATTATGGCAGTTGATATGACATTGAAACATGGAAAACAATACTTAACTAGTTAACTATGTACAGTTCATTACAGTCACGATGTATCAATCACAAGTTGCCTACAGTCAACCCTGTTGAATTGGCCTATATATATATATATAATATATAATATATATAATATATATAATATATATAATATATAATATATATATATATAATATATATAATATATATATATAAGTGCACAATGCTGAGTGACGCCATGCACAGATGAAATACAAAAGTATTCCCAACTTGTCAATCATTCGGCAATTTATGCAGCGCCTCAAAAACTCAGGTGCCGCTGACATCCCCTACTATCGGCAGGCATGGCTGGGCATGCTTAGGCCGACCCAGGTTACTGTGATACAGTGTGACTATTTTACTTATCCATCTGCCCATAATCATAGCTAATAGACAGCAAAATAATGGCCAATTATCATTTGCTGGTTACTCACGTCTTACTTCGAGGCCTAATTGTCACATGTAATTACACGATAATTGCTTATGGTGCATGAGGCTTCGAAGTAGACTCCCGAACGCAAAGGTCTTTAACGATGCAACCGTATAATTGATGCATTAACGCGTTCGGCCAAACCCTTTGCCCTCCATTCCAACCAGTTCCATCAAGTAATGGACCTGTCATCCTGATGAGGAGGAGCAGAAGCAGCAGTCATCGCCAGGCTCTTAAGATTTCGCAGTTTTGAATCTTGTGAGGTTTCTTTATCCCCTTTCAAATCAACGCCTTGCGTTAGTTCTTGCATTGGCTGAATGTGTTCCGTTGCTCTTTTCATTATCAACTCATCGTCTTTGTAGACATCTTGGTATTACTTTTCCTCAACTTATATTACCTTACCGGGAACTACATGGATAAGGAAAGAAGCATAGCCTACATAAGAACCAGCGATGACATCAAATTGAAAAAGAGAAACAGGAACAGAAAGGGAAAGATGCCGGATAAAGACAGACATAGGCAGACGAACGGAGGTAGATAGACAGACAGTCAGACACATAGGTAGATGGATCGATTAAGCTAGCAGGTGAGACAAAGTGAAATCAGAGAACACGTAGGCATAACGTGGGAAGAAGTCACAGCCAGAATGTGAAGCATGGAGACAATGAATGGACGTCAGACCGTCTGATATACATTATATGCAGAAGAAGTGGAGCCCCGATGAGCCAACCGTTCTACGGGGATTTCCATTAACACGGAATGCGTGCTAACCCTCGGACCAGTTTACTCTCCGCACTCTGCGTTTTCCATTCGAACGAAGCCTGGATTACCTGTGCTCTGCTCTGCTTTGCTCATTTCTACTCTGCTCTCTTTTGTTCTGCCCACTTCTCGTTTGTTCTGCTCTGCTCATTTTTGCTTATTGAGAACGGGTTATAAAAGAAACGACATGTCTACTTTGCTCAATTCTGCTTTGCCCTGATAAACTATCCTTCTGATATGTCGTTTGTTTTATAACCCGTTCTCAGTAAGCAATATATGGATCTTGCGATATATTCAGTCAATTAAGCAAGTAAACAAGCTACAACAGATCTATAGAGAGACGCATTGACACACAGATGTATGACACAGAGACGTGTATGGGACGATAGCTAGAAAGACAGCAGAAGCACGGACACATACATTATAGACCTAAGACAGACAGACAGTCATACAGACAGATACATGTAAGTACACAAACAGCATATTATAAAGATACAAACGCAATCAAAACATGCGGGTAGACCGAGCGATGGCGACAGAAAGACAGAAGTGTGAGACAAGGACACAATCGGAACATTTGAGTCTAGCAGGCAGACGGATAGATAGGCAGAAAGCCAGGTAATAGGCGGACATATTGGAATGGGCAATATAGATGGGACATTGTATGAATGTGAAACCCAGGTAGAGCTAACAAACACACTGCCATGATGCCGTTGGCAATTCTGTCCGTGGCATTGGCACCATTGTCTGCTAACCCTCAAAGACCGCCTTCCATCCATCCTCCTTCCGGTTTAGCTCGCACGTTAAGCGCATCGACGTAAATTTCTCTCAGCAACAGCAGCAGCAACAGCAGCAACGGCAGCAGCATCGTCCTTCTATTCTGCTCTTTTTCGTCCGTCCTTCTATCTGAGAGCAGCGACATCCGCAAAAGCATCACTGCCGGAGTAACACGCCTCACAATTCAAAGACAGAAATAGATTTAGATCAGCGTAACTAAATTAACGGATAGCGGAAGTACTGTTGTATTTTAACCTTTGGCCAGGTTAGTATTTTTGATCATCCCACTTCGTCTGCATGAGCTTTATTACCATCGTCAATGGCAGCATTAACTACATCATCATCATCATCATCATCATCATCATCGCCGATGGCGTCGTTATCAAAGTCAGCAACAACTACAAACACAACAGCAATAACAATACAAAAATGCATTTGCATTTTATCATATGCAAATCTAACCGCACCGTCGTTAATAAAAAAACTGTATCATCCATCAATTATCTCCATCTATAAGCAATCAATTATCTCCATCTATCATCAATCGAGAATCTCTATCATCAATCAAAAGCCTATTATCCATCAAGTAGTTTCATCTATCATCAATCAATTATCTGAATTTATCTCCATCTATCATCAATCAAAAATCTCTACCATCAATCAAAAATCTATCATCTATCAATTATCTCCATCTATTATAGCAATCAAAAATCTGTCACCGGTTAATTATCTTCATCTATCATCAATCAAGAATCTCTATCATCAATCTGTGTATATTATAAACTGCTCTTATGCCTGCGTTGAAAATATCCAGAATCACGGCAATTCTTAAAGAGGGCAAAAAACGTGGAATTATAAGCCCATATTCATTTTATGCCATTGCTCAAAACAAATTAAAAGAGCTATGCAAAATAGATTGTAGGCTACGACTAAGTTACTAAAATGAATATCCTATACTCTAACCAACATGAGTTTCAGGCTGGACATTCAACTGTCTAGTCTTTCTTTTAATATCAAAGATAAAATCACTGGCCATTGAAATTAGCGAGTATTCTGTCGGAATATTTTTCAATACTGTAGATAATAAAATCGGTCTATAAAATGGATAATTATGGTATCCGAAGATTAGCACTTCTTTGGTTTAAAAATTATCAGTCTAATAGACAACAACAGGTCCAATGCAATACTAAGCTACCAAAATTTCGCGTGATTGAATTCAGTGTTCCCCAAGGTTCAGTTCTGCGCCCATAGTCGTTTTTACTTTTAAAAATATTGAGCACTAAACTGAGCTTAATAATACAGAATTGTTAACATTCGGTTTACACTTAAAATAGTTCAGTTCCTCGAGCATATAAGAATAGGTTACTTGTGTGCACATATTTAAGTAAATGACATCGAAAATTAAACACAGCTCACGTAATTAATAAAAATATGCTCACGTATTTTAGCTTTAAATATTCATGATAGTTGGTGCTTCCTTCAGGTTTTTTGCAGGAACACTGTTCCACCGTTTGGCAACAGAATATCTAATGGTGAACATTAGTATGAAGCTACATACGTGTACATTGCACGAAATCGCAGAGGGAGATACACAACACTATAAAGCGTAGTTGATCACGCTCCATATACCTCAATGTATCTCCAAGTATTTCCTTGTATTTGCATACGTCTGAATGTTTCCGTTTCTCAGAACGATCATTTATATCTGCATGCCACCATATTGTATCGTATTGTATTCACATATTTCCATAGCGCCTGTCCAATGTAAAACCAAATCATAGACGATCTCGGTGTGAACAGCTTAGTGGGAAAAGAAGTCTTAAGAACAGGACAGAAGCACACACCCTAAAATTAAAGAGCGATCTAATCCCACAGGAAATATGCAGAACTTTATTTATGTCCAGCATATCCGCAACTCAATGTCTCAGTTTTTTTCTACGTATGCGTCTCTCTGTGTCTATATGTCTCTCGATCTGTATAGCCATAATTATATTTATGTCTCTTCTTATTTCTCTCTAGGTCGCCAGCTCTCTCTCTCTCTCTGTGTCTCCACATGTCTCCTTGATCCTCCGTATAGTCCTATGATTTTATACATAATGTGTGTGTGTTGACACATTTTTGTCTCTTTCCCTTAAATATCGTATTCACTCAATTAGTTGTGTGTACACAACGTTAGGTCTTGTCCAACGAACTCAAATGGAAACATGGATGCAGATCTAACGCATAGTGGTGACCCAGAGAGGAATAAGAAGACATTTATTCTGCAACTCAAAAGGACAGAGACATACATCGACAGAGAGACACGCACACAGAGAGAGAGAGAGACACACACACAGGCATAGATCGAGAAGTATAGTCAGCTAATTGGCAGAAAGGAAGAGGAAGTGGTGCCGGAAGGAAGGGAAACCAGAACATATTACAAGCGAGGAAGATAATTAGGGATATACATCATGACATGTACTCCTAAGAAATAAAGTCCGGCAAGGACGCGGAATTTCGCTGCCAAGCTCTTTCAGACGTAATAATGTCTGGCAAGAACTGCACACTAAGCGGCAAGACACATTGGCCCCGCAAGCCAGTCACTGATATGTAGGCCTATAGCTCTTAGAGCCTACGCCAACAACGGAGCACCCAATCGCAGTCTTGCTTCAACAAGTGGCAACCCACTCTTAAAGTTCAGCACTCGTGAATAAGCTGGTGTCCTGCACTTGGCTCTCAAGTGATGGGGAAGAAATTTGGAGGTTGTGATTACGATTCAGAGTCTGCTGGGCCACATTATATTTTGCGTGCGGTTATCAGACACCCTTGTAAGAAAAGAGGAAGTTCGAGCATGGAGGAGATGCAGAGCGTGGAAAGGGCAAGAGGAGAGAGGAGTGGGAGGTGAATAAAAAAGGAACATCATTAGAATGATGAGGAGAAGAGATGCGATGTGTCCCGGTTGATAGATAAAGAACGAATTATCTTGATTTCCTCAGAAAAAGACGACAAACAAGAACACCCTCTGACTGTTTCCCATGTCTCTTCCATTCTCTGTCTGTATGTTTCTCTGGATGCCTTTCTGCTTCTCAATGTGCAGGCGTGCTTACACACACACACACACACACACACGCACACACACACACACACATATATAATGTCTTCATTCAATGCTTGACTGACTGAGTGTGTTTGGCTGTGCGCTTGTTTGTCATATTTGTTGATATCTTTCCCTATTTATCTCAACTGTAATTCGTTGCTGCCTTTGTGTGGTGGGTGTATATTTCTATATCTCTTGGATTCCTCATCTCTGCCTCTCAATTGTTGATCTCTGGATTATATATGGACCGTTGGAAAGCTATCCCATTCATTGGTGAGCAAATACGTTCACACAGACACACACATATACGCACATACGTACTACCACACACAAGTACACACACGCATTTTTAGACCCATGTACAAACATACTCGCACTCAACCTGCCAAAGACAACAATGCGATGTACAGTTCAAGAGGTCGAATACCCGAACTGGTCTATCAAACGGAAGGACAAAAAAGGAAATAAAACAGAATAAATTATTACCTTTTATGATAGGATGACAGTGATATTGTAAGTGCAGCAGAGACTACAGTGGCATAAAGTGCAGCAGAGTAAAAATAAATCATAATATAATGTAATAGAAAAAGATGGAATGCAATAGCAAACGTAGAGAGGCCTACTATACAATCCAACAAACTACATTCAATTCAACTCAAGCAACATAGTACAACTTGAAACAATTCAATGTATTGCAATATGCTTCAACGCATTACGATTTACCATCAATACAATAATGCAAAGAGTATCCCACAACATATTTTCATGATACAATACATTACAATCGTTACTGCAACGCAATACAATACGGTAGAAATCGGAATACAGCACAAAAACAAAGGAATGGAAAATACTGCAATACCTCATCATAGACTAATAATGTATACAATTACACATAGCCACGTAGTACGAAAAAATTGAAAAGTAAAAACAATGCAAATGCAATAAACACGTGGACAAAAATATCACAATAGAATTCATCATAAATGATCGGCGATCGAATAACCTATATTCTTGTATTCGCTGCTCAAAGAGAAATTCGATCGTCTCTGTTGCTACAATAAACAAATTAAACTTTAATAACAAATGATAATTAATAAGATTTAGTGAATATGTATGGTGAAGAAATGCTTTTTACTGTGATTCAAGTTGTGTATGATGAATGAATGTGATTTGGCTGGATATCTTGGTGCGTTGGTTATATCGATCCTATGAAGCAGGAGGTAGATATATACCAAGTGTGTATTACAGAGTAGGGAGTATTATGTGTATATAAGACGAATATGACGAGTGATTGATTTGCGGTCTTCAATACTCCTAAGTGCTATAATTGAGATCTCTATAAACGTAACCATTAAAAACACAATGATACTTACAATGCACACAAGTATATTTACAACGTACACGTATTTACATTTACTTATGAACACAGTGAACGTATTTTGGACACTGCTTAGTTTAAGTCGTATTAATTGCATACATATCAGTCAAGATATATTTAATGCAAGTTGTGAGCGCTTCGACGATCGGTTTGCAGGCGCTAGGCCGTAGCTGCTGTATTCGGCTGTGCACGTGTCAGAGCGCGCGAACTTTGAAGATAGATGCTGACCAGCAGATTTAGTAGTCGTGTGGTCGAGATTACAGTATGTGGCAGAATAACGTTGTGTGCTATTTTGTCGATATTTGTGATTTGAGTTTATATTCTTTCTGTTTGAGTTAATAAGAGAGTTATATGAAATTTGAGTCTTTTATTGTAGCCAATGCGTACATTCAAAAGTCAGTCGATAGTTAGGGAAAGAGGCGAACTTAGAATGTTGGTCCGTTTTATGGAGAGGGAGAAAGCGGGTTGACAAACACATATTTACATACAATAAGTATATATGTATTTACATATGTACATATAAATATATATAGTTTCATATATATACATATATATACATTAACAAATGCACAAATTACACACATTGTATATTTACATAATAATATACAGATGATAATTATGTCTACATTTCAATCAATCAATCAATGTCAGTTTGATATGGCGCCCCTTCAGGGTATCTACTCAGAGGCGATTCCGATCTGACTACGACTGAAAAAAACGGATTTCAATTAACAATAAAATGCATGCGAGGAATTTCTCGGCAAGAGGCGTAGCTCTCGGGGAGCCCATTCCAGATGGTCGGACCAACCACTGAAAGGCCCGATGTTGCATTTGTTGGGTTCGAGCGAAAGGAATCAGTTCCCCATGGGCAGCGGAACGGAGTTTGCGTCGGTCAATAGTGGTCTCATCGGGCCGACACAACTCCTTGAGGTAAACTGGTACAGCGCCGCAAAGGCAACGCCAAACAAGGGCAGAGACCCTGAGTGCAATGCGCTTGGGGAAAGGTAATCAGTGCAGGACATCCCACATATAGGCAGATACATGATCCGTCCTCGGGATGCTTCCTATCAAGCGTGCAGCTGAACGCAAACCGCGTTCCAACTTCCAAATCCGTCTCCAAGGAATGCCAAAAAATAGGGAGGAGCAGTAGTCCAATCGGCTAGTAACAAATCCGTGCACTAAGGTGGCTGCTGCACTAGGAATGAGAGAGCGAGAAACCACACGTAGTTGACGAGCTGGTAGAATCAGCTGCGAGAGACGGCATTTAAGTGCTCTATTTGTGGACATCACCGACGACGACCAATTGAATGTTTCACAATGCGAATTGTTCCAGAAGAAGGCAGACGTCGGTAGATTTTAACCCGGCCTGCAGATGGCGATCAGGGTAGTCGGCCCTGGGCGTCGTGATGGAAGCAGCCAGGACCTCAAAGGTGACCGGCTTGTCGCGCAGACATTTGTTTTGCTCCATGCGTGTGCGCGATGTTATGCCCTTGGTGAATCGCTTCAAGTGTTGTCTGTTAACCGTTTTTTCTCACTGGTGACATCTTTGATTCTCTTCTCTTAATTAATGACGTTACGTATTAGTCCCAGGTTTAACCATATAAGAAAATTACCAAAATCGCTCTGTAAATTATAGTAATTTATTTGAACAATATATTATGGCTCAAACATGCATGCATGCACACCCACATTCATGCATACTTACATACATCCATGAGTGCATGCATATATACATCGATACAGATTACAGACACACATGTACATACAGTGTACACACATACAGTTGATTCTTACATACATTGATCTTAGCATTAAAAGACATTCTGCAGTGGATGTTTTATTGCAATGGGTGAGTTCATACGACCATTGTCATTGGCAGCTGCTGGTCACGAGAGGGTGTGTTTGTGTGTGTGCGTGTGTGTGTGTGTTATTCGGTGGGTCTGAGTATATTAGCCATGTGACAAAGGAAGGCTGTGCGTGAGAGGAGCATGTGGTGGTGGTGGTTGATGGCTTTTAAAGCCCATAATGCATCAGGGCGGAAGTGAACCTCCGACGACCATGGGCCTCAAGCGCCAGATTCGTCGGCTGATTCGTCTGCCGTGATCTATGTATCGACGAACGTTCCCAGCATGCCTCTGACTTCCGACGTCGGCGCGGACGTCAAAGGCATGCGGAGATGTGACCGAAAATGTTGACGACAAACAATGGCTTATAGCGACATCTAGAGCGCAAGATGAGAAAGACAGAGGGAATGTTGTTGTTTCTTGTGATACGAAAGGTAAAGTGAAAAAATATAGTGTTGAGGTGGTGTGATGTTGCATGGTGTGATACGAAAGTAAAGAGAAGCGATATAGAGTGGTGGTGTATTGTAGTGTTGCATGGTGTGACACGAAAGTAAAGTGAAGGAATATAGCGTGGTAGTGTGGTGTTTCATGGTGTGATACGAAAGTAAAGTGAAGAGATATGGAGTAGTGTAGTGTTGTGATGTTGCATGGTGTGATACGAAAGTAAATTGAATGGATATAGAGTAGTGTGGTGGTGTGGTGTTGCATGGTGTGATACAAAAAGTAAAGTGAAGGGATATAGATTGGTGTGGTGGTGGGGTGCTGCGTGGTATGATACGAAAGTAAAGTGAAGAATTATAGAGTAGTGTGGTGGTGTGGTGTTGCATGGTATGATGCAAAAAGTAAAGTGAAGGGATATAGATTGGTGTGGTGGTGTGGTGTTGCATGGTATGATGTAAAAGGTAAAGTGAAGGAATATAGAGTGGTGTTGTTAAATTACTTATATAAACAACGCTGTCTTGTCTATGATACCCTAAGCAACTGTTGTACGTGTAAAAAAACTAGTCATAGTGACCCTGCTGGCGGGACCACGGTCCCTCCCTTAAGGGCATTATCGCTTCCCTATTTTCCCGATCATTCTCGGAATATGTATTGATCACTGTTTGTTTGACTGGATTAATAAAAATGATGGCTTTGTGTTGCGGGGTAGTATGGCTTGAGTGCCATAGAGCAGAGCGATATCTAATGGTGTTACGGTGTATTAGGGCGAGAATGGTATTTGATGACGTGTGTGGTATAAAGGTGTGTGGTATGAAAGCAATAGGCAATTTGGTATGAAGACAATTAGCTATGAAGGCAATTTTGGTATGAAGGCAATTAAGTATGAAGGCAATTTGGTATGAAGGCAATTTGGTATGGATTCGATTTGGCATGAAGGCAATTTGGTATGAAGGCAATTAGGTATGATGGCAATTTGATATGAAGGCAATTTGGTATGAAGGCAATTTGGTATGAAGACAATTTGGTATGGAGTCAATTTGGTATGAAGGCAATTAGGTATGATGGCAATTTGGTATGAAGGCAATTTGGTATAAAGGCAATTTGGTATGAAGACAATTTGGTATGAAGGCAATTTGGTATGAAGGTAATGTGGTATGAAGTTACAATGTACGTGGTGTGAAGGCAATTTGGTATGCATAATTTGGCACGGATTGTTGCTTGTGCTAGAGCTCGACAGGCGACTGTGAGATGAGAATTCACTCATTCATTACTATGATAATTTGTATAGCGCCTGTTCGTAGAGGCTACCCAGACCCAGAAGCGTTACAAATCTCGGCGCCGCCAAATAAAACCGTCTTAAGTTGAGCGAGGAATGCCTGAGAAAAGGTTCTTGGTAGTGGACCTCAGCCTGAGGAGCAGAGTATAAGAGAACCTGAAGGATATATAATTATGTAATCGTTCTAGCGCATGGTATAAAGTTTGTTGTAACACGTTAGCCATATTTCCCTTCTGCAGTACACTATCCAAGCAAGAGCCACTCATACAAGTAGCCTTGCATAGGCAGCTTCGATTTTCTGTCAGCCATGATAGGCTTATAGACTCTAGACAAGGTGCACTGTCGAGTCTATCGTGGTATATGTATAAGTCTGCTTTGATGGGTTGGCTTAACCATGTGATCGTCGTGCTTGCTTTATGACCTATGCGTCTAATAAAGGCGCAAAGACCCTAAGCCAAATATATTGAGACACAGAGAGACCTACCACGACATAGAGTGACATAGAAACGTCCAGAGTAAAACCGTACACGAGGACTGAGAAGGATATTCGATGAGAGGCAGAGTGACATAGAACCGGTTTGTTAGAGGTCATAATTGACGTTAAGATTGATGGAATTCTCTGGACGTTCACGGAAATGGATGTCTTCTTCTTCGGTGATACAGAGTGAGTCGTCGACTTAACAAATGTCATGGGGTGGAGACCAGGCAGGCAGAACAGCCGCCGGAGGAATGGACAGATTTTCATGGCAGACCCAGAGGGATATAATTATGGACTCACGCAGACGGAAGCCCTGAGAGCTCTATTAACAGGCTTCACAACAACTCTCATCCGGACAAGAATATAAATATAATTATATGTATCCATGTGCGTATCCATACGTACATGGATATCACGGACGTGTGTGCAGGCACAACTACACATACAAACCTACACACAGGCACCTACGCATACCTACACACATCTAAACACACAGACGCACAGTTTCTCAGACTCTCACTGTTTCTTATAGTCACTAGTCATTACCTCGATCCATCTGTTTGTCTCTCACACTCTCTGTCTGCCTCTGTCTCTAACACTCCCTTCCATCTCTCAATCTCTGTCTCTCTCTCTCTCTCTGTCTCTCTCTGTCTCTCTCTCTCTCTCTCATTCTATCTCTCACTGTCTCTGTCTCTACCTATGTTTCTGTCTCTGTGCCTCTATGCCTTTATTCCTCTGTCTCTGTCCGTTTGTCTGTCTGTCTGTTTCTCTGTTGCTCTGTTTCTCTCTCTCTTTCACTGTCTGTCTGTCTGTCTGTCTCTCTCTGTCTTTCTCTATATCTCTCCCTCTCATGTATCGTTAATTCTGTGTGTCTAGCTGACTCATTTCTTCGTAGTGCATTCGTGTATTTTCCAGTCGTACTGCCTTTCAACGCTCTTTCTAAGTCTCATCGTCATCGTCATCCTCAGTCTAGTTTTCTCTTTCTCGGATGATTTATGACGCTTTGTGTGTGATATTTCTAATCAGGTTTCGAATTCAACGCAATGACGCAGATATTCGTTTTACTCTGTATCGCTTTCCTGTCAGTCGTAGAATGCGGATATCATCACAGCTCCTCCGGTGAGTATCATCTCCAGGTCATAAGGGAAACGTATCCGTGGGCCTATAGGGGATAGTATAGGCTACCTCTTGATCACTGCTCTTCGTGATTTTGTTTTAATAATTCCATAGGTGATATATAAATTGAATCGCAGATTGATTTCTAAGTTTGTTTATGATACAAAACTCTGTGGATGTGTGATGAAGAGGAAGAGAGGAAACTGATAGGAAGCCAATGAAGACTGTTCAGATGGTCACTGTCCGGAACCGTTTCAGTTGGAGAAATGCTCAGTGATGAACATGAGGAAGAGGAACAAAGAGTTTCCGTATGTAATGGGGGCTATTGTATTGAACGTGAGTGAGGAAGAAAGATACTTGGGGCGATTAAGTACAAGCGTGCAAAATCTTTAAGGCGAGATGCTAAAGTGGGGAAAAGGCAACTTGAACTTTAAGACTGTTCTGTTTGGCCTGGGTTGAGCTGTGAGCGCTTCTGAGTAGACTAACTTCAAGGGCGCTATATAAAATTACCATAATAATAGTAAATAATAATAAGAAGAAGAAGAAGAAGGACCACAGTCACCAGAGACAAGAATGCAAATCATGCAATGCTGAGATTGTACAAATCACTGGTTAGGCCACACTTGGAATACCTCATCCAGGCATGAAGCCAATGCCAGGACATGGACACGCTGTCGAGAGTGCAAAGGAGACTTACAGGAGTGATTTGGGGTTACAAGCATTTTAGCAATAGAAGAAAGATGAAAAGGTTTAGACTAACAACGTATTGAGAAGTAGGAGCAGAGGAAACCTAATCGAAGCCTACAAGATAATTGCTGGAAAGGATACAGCGCAGTCAGAGAGTTCTTTTTAATTAGCACCAAACAAGGCAAATCGGGAACATAGGTTACGTTATGTAAGAAACCGAATGCAAAATTAAGGCAGAGATCTTCAGTGCAGGAAGAATTGTGGATTTATGGAATGGTTTGGACGAGGCCTACTTATCTCAACCTTTAAGAGAAAGCTAGAAGAGATAGGCTATTAAGTATTACAGGTTATATCACAGTGGTCCTAACACACTCTAACCCTTGTTATGATATCTTACCTTATGGTATGTTTTTGTGCTATGTGTACATAGGCTGACATAGAATCTCGAGTCTCTCAGCTATTTCTTTTTTGCATCATCTTCTTCCTCTTTTCATTCGGAGCAGTTCATACGTTCAAGTTCAAATTTCTACTTTTTCCTGTCCCACTTAATCGATTTAATTAATTTCCTATTCGAGACGACATTTTCCTTCCGATCTTTCGATTATCATTGATCAGTTTTAGTCGATTAACAGCAAAACAAAGAACTTTCATCGAATTTCGATTGCTTACCTCTTCTGATTAATTATTTAGATAAATTTCTGATGAAGATATCTTCTCACCATTCTCTTCAAAGTCGATCGCCGAAATGAACTCGATCCGTTTCCAAGGCATGAAACAATAGGTCCAGAGATGACGTCATCGGAAAGTGATAGATGACGTCATCGGAGTACTAATTGCAAGATTCCGTCTTTGTTTAACATGCTTCATCAATATTGTTGTTAATAATAATTATTGTCTGTTGGTGTGTTGATGAGGTTGGGAAGGAATAGGAGGAATAATAGGAGGAGTTGGAGTAGGATAGAGACAAGGAGGAAGAGGAGGAAAAGGAAGAATGGGAAGATAAAGAATGAGAGGAGGAGGAATAGAAGAGGAAGAGGAGGAAAAGGAAGAATGGGAAGATAAAGAATGAGAGGAGGAGGAATAGAAGAGGAAGAGGAGGAAAAGGAAGAATGGGAAGATAAAGAATGAGAGGAGGAGGAATAGAAGAGGAAGAGGAGGAAAAGGAAGAATGGGAAGATAAAGAATGAGAGGAGGAGGAATAGAAGAGGAAGAGGAGGAAAAGGAAGAATGGGAAGATAAAGAATGAGAGGAGGAGGAATAGAAGAGGAAGAGGAGGAAAAGGAAGAATGGGAAGATAAAGAATGAGAGGAGGAGGAATAGAATAGGAAGAGGAGGTGAACAATGAAGAGAAGGTGGGAAAAGAAGAGGAAGAGGAAGGGAAGAGAAGGAATGAGCAGAGTAAGACGAATACGAGGAAGTGAAAGAATATTAATAAGAGGAATAGGAGGATTGCGACCAAGAGGAGGAGGAGGAATATGCGGATGTGAATAGGCAGAGTAGGAAGAGTAAGAGGAGGATTCTGATGGGATGGACAGATGGAGGGACCTGAAGAAAGAGCGACATCAAGACGGAACGGACAAAAGAAGAAGAGGAAGAGATGATGACATTGGAAGAGAAGAAGGAGGAAGAGGAGGACGAGGAGGAGGAGGACGAGGAGTAGAGTGTGGCGCTCGGTGATTTGCGGACTCTGCAATTAAAGCCCGGATGCAGGCGGCGCCGCTATTGAACCGATAGATGGCTTTGGTGGACCAGTGTGTGTTAGTAAACAACAGGGAAATGGGGGAGATTTGGTGTAGGGAGGAACGGATAGACACTGGAGAAGAGCAAGGGTGGGACACAAGGACGAAGAGAAGAAGGAAGGCAGGGTGACATAAGATCAACGAAAGAGGGATGTGAGAAGAGGGATTTTAGAGGCAGCAGAAAAATAGGAATTACGGAGGAAAAGGAGGAGAATAGGAGAACGGAAAGGAACGAACGATTGCAGAGAGAGAATTCTAGAACGGATGCAGGGATGCAGAGAATCTGGAGGAATATAGGTCTTTGGAAGATAGAGGCAGATCCAGTAATCCGCATTTCCATTCATATCATGCAAACAGTATGTTTATAATGCATATAATTCAGTAGCGACTGAATTCAAGTGGCTTCAATTGGATTACCCGATTTTCCACCTATGACCTTTTCCACCCGGTGACCTTGGCATCCTCCTGTTGTATGAGGAACTCTCCTTTGAACCGCATCTGCATAACCTTAGTCGTCATTAATATTATACCAATTGCATCAGATCCCTACTGTTGCACGTTCGATAACGGCCAGCGCTGCAGCAACTCTTGACCATTCCTCCATAGCAGCACGGATTGATTACTGTTAACCCTTCTATTCTGGTGTCTGCTGACGAGCAATTATGTTGGAGGTTCTGCATTGGCATCCTGTCCGACAGCGCATTAAGTATAGAGATGTCTCTGGTCTGGGTGAATGCCAACTACTGGACCTCTATCAGTAGGTATTGAGGGTCCAGTGTAGTCACTCTCTGAGAGGGGTCTTGGTGGTCCAGTTTGCCCGTACATTAGTTGTACAAAACCACGCATTCTTTTGGCAGGCCGTTGGATTTGGAACTGCATCACGACACGGGATCTACGCATGTTCCATAACTCAAATGTTGATAAGTAGCATTGCCATTTAAGATATAGCTTTTTTATGTTGACTGGTGTTTGGCTGGTTTCCGAGTTGTAACCTAACAAGTGCTATATAAATTTTCGAATGAAAGGATGCATACATACCTCATGGAAACTGGCAATGCACGTAACCCTAACTAGTCATAACCAATTATTTAATTGGTAAACATACATAGATATATGCATACCTAGATAGTATACATGTAGCCTATGCAAGTATACAGTTGAGTACATATAAATAACGGACGTGATTTGTGCATAATATGTCTTCAGATGGTCTATCGTCTGAAATGGCAGAGGACAACAACAATGACAGTACAGATTTGGCCTTGCCTCTAATTGAAAGGTATCTACATCCAGTGTTGTGCTTGACCTATTATCCCTAAGCATATCCCTCTAAAATGGCCTGATATTTAGATTCAGTGAGTCTTGACCCGTCATCCGAAGGTATTTAAGTGTAATGTGACTTGGCCGATAATCCCAAAATATTCACATCCAGTGCGGTTTGCCCTGTAATCCAAGGATATGTACATCATCCAATTTTGTATGGTCGGTTATCCAAAGGCATTTGCATCCAGTCTGGCCTTTCCAGTCTGTATAGGCATCTACATCTATTCCTAGATCTTAGCACTCTAACGAGACGCTGGTGTCAGCGTCTCGTTATCACTCCGATGACTTGAGATTGGATTATGATCAGTTTAGAACTCTTAGGTTATTATATAAATTCAATCATATCATGTCACCTCATGTTATGTCACGAGACGTGGTCGTGTATAGGCATAATTTGAAGGTCGTCTTTTGCTTGCAGGCGTAATTGGTGTGCCCGATGGGGCGAATACTGCATCCCCGACTCAAGGGTGAAATTCGCCAACTGCTGTCGCGCCCTGCGTTGCGTCTGTGGCTCCTTTCTATGGAACCCTGGGAAATGCCAGTGCAAGAAGTCGTCGATGTTCGGCAGATAGGTGGCGCCACTTTTGCCGGAGACCGGAGGACATCGACTCATGGTCACGTGGTGTCGAGATGTGCTTCTGTATCCGGTTTTGGCGATAGCTGATGGATATTGGTCGTTTTGGAAAGAGAACGATGCTGACCGTAATAGTATTTTCTTGAATAAATTGTCGCTCTTGTAGTCAGCGTTTGCCTGCACTCTGATCGCTAGGTGGACCCACCGAATATAGTTTCCGATTCCGACTGATCTTGACTTTTTATGACATCTTTCTTTACCACCTAATTCTTCTTATATTCCTCATCGAAGCAACTAATTCTGGATGATGAATCTGGATTACCCTGCCAAATGCACACCAATGAACATTATCTGGAACAGCTCACACGAGCTCTGAAGAGAGGTCTCGAAGTCGATGTGGGTCCCATATGTCGGCATGGACGCACGGGGAGACGGCTTAAAAAGTATTGTGAAGTAAGCAGACAGCGCAGGACAGTCACTTTGGGTACAGTAATGGGCAAAAGACCATTGAAAAGTATTTTGACAAATACTTATGCGTCCAGGCGTAACCATAAACAGCGCATCCATATGTAGAAAATGGGAAAACGCATGGAAAATTAAAACACGGCCTCGTGTGACCTATTATGATATGATCCTACTTGTCCCTTATCATACGGAACAGCATTTAGGTCAAATGAAACCCATTTGAAGGTCATGTGGACTTCATATACCCTCTATCTGACGGTGAGTCCTTCTCTCACACCTTGAGTTTTACAATATTTCTATCTTTCAACTCTCCTTCCTTCCTTCAAATCGTATGTGACGTATTTATTCGCCATTCTCTCCATTCCTTCATATTCGATTTTATCTCCAGTCAGTTGTTTCGTCTAAGACTGTCATAGTAAATATGATCGTTATCGCCAAACTTCTAAAGCGCCACTCGATTAGCCAAGCTCAGGGCACCAGCTTATTCATGAGCGCGAAATGTCGAATCATTGGAGTCATCCAAATGGCATTCAGGGGAGTCTGAGTCCAGTTTCCAGAGGGTTGCTTCTGATCACTTATTAACAGAATAATGGAGCTAAGTCTAAGATCATTCTGATATATGTACGTGGCACGCAGCACTGTCAGTCAACAGATGGTGATCTCTGTATATGAACTACAGGTGGCGTCATTTATGTCAATCTTGACTCAATATAGGGTTAGGAAGAGCAGTTCCTTGAGCTAACCCTGAACCACCAGCCATGGATATACGAGGCTCCAGCGACTTCCTTCCCTTTGCGTCGTCGGCTTATGCGGGTGGTTGGCCAACTCTTTCCCTCGTCGTCTCAT
>OY365815.1:1368177-1378177 GCA_959347315.1 Bimastos eiseni | reverse complement strand
AATTGTGTACTTTCTCAGGACGTATGACGAAGACACTGCTACACCGTACAAACTTTTTTATCTTATCTCTATACAACTCTGAAGTTACGATAAATAAGTGTCTTGAAGCAGAACATAGGCCTACGACAGCCAGCTTTCGTTGAATATCTTTAAAACTACATGTCGTATCTCTTAGTTGTTGAAATGGAAGATAGATAATAACTTGCCTGCCCCAAATCAACTCAAAACGCATTTTTTTAGAATAAGTGGAGATACGCGAAGATTATTTTCAGGCGACGCATTTTCTTCTCAGATTTGTGTCTCCCTTAATTCCTTCTCATCCAATTCCTCTTTCATCACCAAATACCTCTCTCACTACTTCTCATAATAATCTATATATAGGTATTTCCTCCTTTTAATCTGCTCCTTTTATTTTCCGTTTTATTCTCATTCTACCTAATCTACCTGCTTTCACCACCTCCATCAACCGCCTAATAGTATGTGTCCATCTGTCTATCTGTATCTCTAACCATCTGTCTATTCATCTATCCATATTTTGCCATGTTCAACTCCTCCTCCTGTCTGTCACTCAATTTAGCTTATGCATTGTTCTTTTCTTGTCTGACTATCGTCATGGTAATATCTGCGTTGCCTGCGTCATTCGCTTATGTCAATGTTTCTTTCCACCTTTCCCTCCATCTCGCTTTCCTCCCTCTCAACCTCGTTTTGCCGCCTTTTATTTTATCTCTCTACCTTCCACAAATCTCTCTCTCTCTCTGTCTCTCTGTCACTGTATGTCGATCATTCTGTCTGTCTGTGTCTCTGTCTGTCTGTCTGTCTGTCTCTCTCTCTCCAACCTTGCTTCCCTCAATCTCTGCCTCATCCCGTTCTTCCATTTCTCGCCTCTGTAGGATATTCTAAAGCTGCGCAAAGCGTCTAACTCAATCAGACGACTCATCCGGAGCCCAACTGTGATGCGGTTGCAGAGTCTGCAGACGACGACCAGCGGATGAGACGGACGATCGAAACATCATTAGGCTGATTGGATAAACGGCTGCTGTGCCGGCGACGACTCTTAGTTCGAAGGAAGCAGAAAGGATGCTGCTGCTGCTGCTGCTGCTGCTGCTGCAAGCAGGAGATGGCAACGGTGCAAAAATACGTAAGAAATAAAGACGGAAGATGGAAATGGGATGATTTAGACACGAAGGTGCACATGTAACAGCGAATGTATATATAATATATATATATCATATATATATCTAGAGAGAGAGAGAGAGAGAGAGAGAGAGAAACAGGGATAGAGACAGAAAGAGAGGGATTGAGAAAATATACATATACGTATAACTAAAGGATGGATGGATGGACGAACGGACGGACGGATGGACGGACGGACGGACAGATGTAGGGATGGATGGAGGGATGGATGGAAGGCTGGACCGACCGACGGTCTGACTGACTGACTGACAGATAGATAGATGGATAGATCGCTAGAGTGAGAGAGAGAGAGAGAGAGAGAGAGAGAGAGAGAGAGAGATCCAACTGATACCCAATCAAGCCGACAACCACCCAAAAGAACAGCAAGAGACGTTGTAACAACAGAAACTGTTAACCAGACATGAGTCCACGAAAATTGAGCCACATTAATCTAAGATATTTAGCCATTGCGACACTGACTGTAAAATTCAATAAGTCAGTTACAACACACGAAGACAATATCTCATTATATCTGTCTCTACTAACGGCTTCAAACCGCAGACGCTGTGACTAAACATCAAGCATCTTTTCCCCTATCCCTCTTTTCCCTGTATCCTTCTTTTCCTCTATCCCTCTTTTCCCTGTATCTTTCTTTTCCTCTATCCCTCTTTTCCCTGTATCCTTCTTTTCCTCTATCCCTCTTTTCCCTGTATCCTTCTTTTCCTCTATCCCTCTTTTCCCTGTATCCTTCTTTTCCTCTATCCCTCTTTGCTCTCTATCCTTTTTCTCCTCTATTCTTCTCTTTCTCGTTTCCTCTTTTCCACGATCCCTCTTTTCCTGATTCCCTTTCTCGTTTAGACGAGAATGTTCCCACTCCTGATCGAGTTATCGGTTCATCGATCTACTGTCGAATTCCTGATTGATTTTCTCTGTGAATCGAAGTTTGATTGATTCGTCGATGATTCCATCTTCAATGCTGTCAAACAGTCGTCTAATGTAATAGGGCATTTATGTAGCTCCATCGTAATGGATGGATGGGTGGATGGAGGAACCGTGGCGAGAGATGTCCATAGTACTAGTGATGTCCGTGTTGCCGATGGTGCATGGTGTGGCAGCACCAGAAAGGTGGTGCATGTATGTTCAGCTTCAAAAAAGGCAAATGCCTTCAATTTCAGGTAGGGGGAATTTTCTTAGTCTTAGGGGGAATATCTTGCCTTCTGACACCTTTGACTTGGGGATTTGCCTCCATCACTCAGGGAGAGCATTGGTAGGGGGATAATTTTGTAGTCTTAGGGGGAAATATTTTGCCTTCTGACACCTGGGTTTGTCTTTGAATGGGTTTGCGTCCATCACTTATGGGGCGATTGACGCCCCTGATTCACCCAGTATTATGTTGTCTCCTTTTCCTTCCCTGCAGTCTAGAAACTTTAATCAACTATAATCAAGTAAACCGCGGTTCGAGGTAAGTGAACAGACAATTAAGTTCAATGGCCTCTCTACCGCGCGATAGGTTGCATTGAGACATGTGCTTCATAACAATATCAATTCATATCATCAGGTCGTTCAGTTTGTGAATGTGACCAACCAACAAAACTAATCAATTGTCAACAATTCTTGGCTACATACGTTATGATTGATCGTGGACAAATCGGAAAGTTCTGAATAAACCAAAGATCTCGCTAAATAGGGACCCGTATGTATCGTTTAAAGAAGACAAGCTGCCGGACAGCCGAGTGAAATGTAGCAAAGATATGTTAGTAAAGCATTAAATCGCTATTAACTACAAAGTCCTGAATGACATAACTGAATTATCAAATAAAAGATTGCCCGATAGAATTGGGTTTAAATGAAAACAAACAATTCACCACAGAGGTTTCATAATTTTCAACCAATTGAGCGTCTATTGCTATCATCGCTAAACGATGAAATTTCTAATTCGCGTGGAATTTCATTATAGGTCGCTGGACCACTGGATTTAATTGAAACCCATGGTAGGGTGGGAGCGCTCCCGAGTAGGTTTCTTGAAAGAGTGCGATATAAATGCTGTGAATGAATGAATGAATGAATGCTGTGCTTCAATGCGTCCTGTCATAATTCAACGGACTATGTTATAACGTGTTTATGTAAATTGAATTTTTTCATTGAAATTAAATTTTCTGGTAAATTTCATATAGTATCATGTGCGGTCTAGGTTTTTAATGAATCTTGTACTTAAAACAAAGAATATTTAAAAATAAAATGGCCTTTCATACGTTGAAAGCGAGAGATGGTCCTTGAGACTGACTTTTATGGGTCGTCTTTATATCCGAATCTTCAGTTTGGTTTTATTTATTCACATTAAATGTCGTCACCAAGGAAAGCTCCATTCTTCATGGAAATGTATGGGTTTTATCTGAGCGTTTCATGCGTTTGTTCTCCCCTTATTTCACCCCATGAAGACGTCGCTGTTTACGATTCTGCTGGTCGTTCTCAATCCCTATCCACCCACGAAATCGGATCCTTAATTTTCCACTTGCATTCATTCTTCCTCGACCTTCCCCATTGAGTCCATTCTCTTTTCCCTCTCACCTTTCCTACCTCCTTTCCATCGTCTTTATTGCCTGAATTATTCCTATGTATGTCTGCATCTGTGCAGGGGCGCCGATCCCACGAAGGTTGAGGGAGATAAATCTCTCCCCACCGTTTACAGAGGGGGACACGTTATACGTTTGTTCAAACAAACAAAACAAACAAAATTCTTTTTATTGACCTCAACTAAAACATTTGATGATTAAACAAGAATATTATAATATGCAAGGTACCATAGCGGGAAAGACCCAAGAAGAACCGAGGTCCTGTAGGCGGGGTCACCCGTGTTGAGATAAAAAGCATTCAAAGGTCGGAGGTCGATATATATATAATACTAATAATTGCTTAACTAGTTAACTATTACATCATAGTCTAGCTAAATATTTAAATTACCACGTTGACTATCTCATATTTTATAACAGTGAACTATTATGATACATTACATTTATGAATGATATCAAATCATAGTATCAGATTTGGTTACATTCAAGTGAAGTCAATAAGAAGTACTCCCGCACACTCGCCTTAAAGGTATAAAGATTTGGTACTGCTTTAAATTTACCTGGAATGTTATTCCATAACTTAGCACCAGAATATTTTGTGGTGAATGTTCTTGTGTTAGTTCTGGCATAGATAGGTTTGTATGAGGAGGAGGATGAAGGGCGCAGATAGTAAGGGTTAGCATCAGTTGGTGATGTAAAGTAATTATTGAAGACCAGAGGTAATTGATTGTGGTTGTATTTTAACATAAATTCAGATATTTGACACAACGTTATTAGTTTTAACTTCAGTAATCTTAGCTGTATGTATACGTGGTCAACCCGAGATAAAGGAGGATAACCATCAATAAAGCTCCTCGGTTTTGGAGGATAGTTAGTCGTTTCAGCCGAGAGGGGTAGTTGGATTCCCAGATAATATTGCAGTAATTTAGATAAGGGTGTATCATCGTATAATATAGGCTTTTACTTATATTAGTTGGTGAGAGGTAAGCTACTCTAGATAATATCCCAAGACTTTTGGCAATTTTTGTTGAGATGTTGTGTATGTGGTCGTTTCAAGTTAAGTGATTATCAATCAAAACACCATGGAATTTGATTGAGTTAACTTTCGGTACTGGTGTGCTGTTTATTAACAGAGGAATTTCAATTAGGGGTTATTTCTTACGGTGAGAGCTGAATAGTATGTAGTTTGTCTTTTTAATGTTTAAAGATAGTTTGTTGGCTGCAAACCAATCATTTATATTTACAAGCTCATGGTTTAGCTGCTGGACCAATTTTTCACAGGACTTATTAGATGCAAATATGTTTGTATCATCTGCGAACAAGTAGAAATGGAGTGCAGACGAAGCATTTGGAAGGTCGTTTATAAATAGTAAAAAAAATAAAGGACCCAGAACTGAGCCCTGCGGAACACCATGTTTTACTAGGTTTAGGGAAGATAAATGATCATTACATTTGACTTGTTGGTATCTACCAGTTAGGTAACTGCGGCACCAAGACAAGGTGATACCACGTATGCCTAAATTTTCTAGTTTAAGTAACAATGTGTCATGGTGTACCGAATCAAAGGCCTTTGCTACATCCACGAAGACGCCAATGGCATATTCATTTCGATCGATTGCAGCAGCGATAGTATCTTGCACACTGAGAAGTGACATTAGGGTGGAGTGGCCATGCTGAAATCCATGCTCAGATTCATAGAGTATACCTTTGGTAGCTACATAATTATATAAGCGAACATACATCACTTTTTCGAGCAGTTTGGAAAAGTAGGGCAATATATTGAGATTGGTCGGTAATTGGCAATTTCCTCACTGTTGCCTTGTTTATAAATTGGAGTGACTTTGGCTACCTTCAGTGGACCAGGTACAATGCCAGTAGTCAATGAGCAATTTATTATGTCGGCCAAAGGTTTAGCAATAATAGATAGCAATGGCTTCATTACAGAGTGTTTTAAATCGTCCGGGCCAGTACTTTGGGTGGTTTTCAAAGTTTTGTTCAGGGAAATAACCTCTTCTGCCGAAGTTGGATATATTGCAAAAGAAGAGGGGCTGGTCGGGTTTAGGTAGAACGTTGCTGGTTTGTTGGGCGATGGTATTTTAGCAATGATGTCATCTGCTATATTGGTGAAATAATTATTATACAGTTCAGCCATATGAACGTCATCTGTGATCTTAGAGCCATTAGAGTTAACACATTTTATTAAAGAGTCGTGTTGCTTCGTTTTGAGAATCGATTTTATGGTTACCCATGCATTTTTTAAATCTTTGCTATATCTGGTAAATTCAGTATAGTAGAAAGTTCCTTCGGACTTCTTGCATAATGATTTGAATCTGCTTTTATAAGCAGTATACTTGTCCCTATTTCCTGGCGTTGGGCTATTTAAAAAAGCCAAATAGAGTGAACAGAGGTTCCCCCACATTTATTAACCCTCTCATTGGGTGTCCCTCTCATCTGTCAAACGAGATCGCAACCTCTGCATCTATGTATGTGACCTCCTTGCTGGCTGGGTGACTGACTGATTGGTTGGTTGACTGACTGACTGACTGGTTGGTTGGCAGGCTGAGGCTGGCTGACTACCATTCCATCATTTGTTCACTCGCTCAGTCACTCACTCTTCCTCCTCCTCTTCATACAGTCTCTATTCCCTTAACTTCCCTTGTCAATTTCTTTCCATCATCTCTTCCAACTCTCAATATCCCATCCCATATTATTCCCAAATATCTCTGCCATCTTCCTTCTGTTCTCACCCCTTCCTCCCACCTCTCCTCTCTATCTCTGTCTCTGTCTCTGTCTCTATCTCTGTCTCTGTCTCTGTCTCTGTCTCTATCTCTGTCTGTGGCTTCCTCTGTTCACTTGCTACACTCTTTCAACGGCGTTCTCTGCCTCGCTTCCGAATGCACGAGGGGCACTTGCTGCTGGCACTATTGCTGCCTTCGACGCTTCCACGGTCTCTCGACGCAGACCAGATATTCTGCTTCATACTCAAGTACTATGCACCCTGTCTGCTTGTCTCTTTGTGTGTCCGTCTGTCTTCCTATATGTCTGTCTATCTGGCTGTACATTTATCCGTTTATCTATTCCTCTGTACGCTCGTGAGTGTCGCTCACCATCGTTCTCTATAGACACACATCGAATCGTCCGTTGCTCGCTCAGTATACAGCGTCCGCCTTCCTCAATCCCTCCCTCTCACGCTCTATTTGTCCCTCTATATCTCGTTCTCTGTCTCTCTCTCACTCTTACACGCACACACACACAATATCTCTCTCTCTGTCTCATTGTCCCTCTGCCTATCCATCTATATATCTCTCTATCTGCTTACTCTCCGTTTCTCCATGCCTATAGTCATCTGCAGACATTTCAAAACGCCGTCGCTGGCTCTTTCTTCTACGTTCAATCGGCCTCAGAACGAGGCGCGAATCGAACGCCACGAACGAAGAAGCAGCGGACGAAGCCTTCGAACGGATTAAGCAGAAGACGATGACAGCTGCAGCGGACGAAAGCGTTTAGCAGAATAAAAGACAGACGATAGATAGACGTAACAGTTATACAAAAGGATTATTAGTGTGAGGTTAGTAAGACCACAATAATTATTGTACAAGATTGAAAATATGCAAAAGACCAATGTATTGGACGTCAAAAAGACATAGATAATCTCACTGGCTAATAAAGTTAATGAATGTAGCTCAAAATATAGCATTCAATCATTAATTCATGCATTCATTCTAACCATTTATATAGTGCCTTTTCAAGAACCTACTCAGGAGCGCTTCCAGCCCAACCGCGACTATTGAAAAAAGAATTGAGGAATTTGCTAAATCTGACGGTTGGGCCACAAGTTGTGAATATGTTAACACAAAACAATTGAGGACTCGTGGGATATTTTAGTTTTCTAACCATTACATTCTTTAAGTTTTTTAGTTGCTGGGGCTAGGAGATGAGCTAGGCGGTTGAATCATCCAATCCCCTAATTCCCGTCATCTAAAACATTGAGTAGATTACAACACACACTCAGCAGACGAGGGAATTACTATGTTTATCAAATGACGACAAACATTAAATATACGGCATTTAAATTTCAGGCAAATATAAGTAAATGTCTACCAGACAATATGATTATCATACGGCAGCTAAACAGATGACTAACTGAAAACATTCCTTTTCCGAAAGTTGTTTAATTTTGTAGGAGGTTAGGGTTTTACAATGAAAATGAATGAAGACAAAGTAAACAACATCAGATTGACTGACTGACTGACTGACTGACTGACTGACTGATTCACTGACTGATTCACTGACTGACTGATTCACTGACCGATTGAATGATAACCAATGAAGAGCGTGAAACTTACAGAGTGAGCATCCCATACAGTTACACCACATTCATTCACTGTGTTACAGACGGTCTCCAAAGTTGCCTTCGTCATCAATCATGGCGACGTTTATCACGTGGAGACGTCGACCGAGACCGGAAACGATCTGTTTCCATTCCATGCTCTTATTCTTCGTTCTTCTTCATCACACATCGCAAGGTAGTAGCACATAGTTGTTCAACACACGCAAAAGGTTTCAGTAAAAGATCTTTGCATAGCTTCAACTGCGTCATTTTGGTGATAGAGTTTAGATCCAGAGCCAATTCAGCTGCAACGACTATACAGTTGTCGGTGGGGCAGCTGAGACGATCACAGAGAGGGCGGTTTCCCGTTCTTAATATGCTGAGGTTAAGAAAATAAAGTCGCTAGTACAGAGCGCCTCTGAGTAGATTTCTTGAAGAGTAGCTACATCAAGCTCATTCATATTCATTCATTCATTCATTCACTCATTAATTAATAAATTAATTAATTCATTCATTCATAATACACACCCACGTCTTTTACTATGGTTAGCCTAAAGAACTACTTGCTCATTTTCACTTTTATTTTTCCACTTATTTTTCCTAATTCCTCTTTATCTTATTCTTTTTTTCTTTTCTTCTATTCCATTTTTATTTGCCATCATTTTCTGTAGTTGTTAAGATTGTATGTTAAAATCAATTCGCTACTTGCATACATAATTAACCATCACCAATTATTCTATGTTACTGGATGACTGCACGTGCTATGATTGATCAAAGTTGCTGTAAAATGTAAATAACTACGTTTTGACAATAAGATAATTCAATAAACGAAAATTCAATACATCACAATAATAATGGTTTACTATGAAATCCAGAGGTAGCATTCTCCTGTAATATTCCTCTGGATCGTGAGCTTATTATGTTAAATGCATGTAACAAAATACTAGTGTATTGAAACTGGTAATGTACAATCTAAAGCATATAGGCGCTCGATAATTAATTTTACATTGCCTAATTATAGCAGTTTATGATGAATGCTTAAAGAAATGTTGGTGACATCGCTCGAATAACACGAAATCAAGAAGAGTTGTCAAGTTTCGATAGTAGGCCAAATGGGACGTAATATTATTATCGCGTTTTTGCTTTCTTACAAAAATGATTCGGCCAATCAATGAAAACTTCAAGGATGATATTATGCGTGATCGCTATGTAATTTTCTCAGAAGAATCATTTTTGCTGAACTAGAGCGCAGTTGCTAAAGCTCTGTGAAGCAGTGTAAACGAGTGTAGTCTAAAAATTACACTGAACACAGTCAGCACTACTGACTTAAAAAGTCATGCGCATGCAGTGCCTGGTAACGCATTGTCTCATTGTCCACTTTCACAGCGGCCACAGCGTCCTCTGTGGCATTCGCCCTATCGAGAAAAATAGTTCCAGGGTCAAAGGTAACAGGATGTGACGTCATGGGACCCAGTGAGGAGGAGATAAGAACGATGGAAGCTGCGCGGAGGGATTGCTGGTAGGCGATGAAATTAACTACCACCCTGTTGACGACAAGAGGAACAGAGTCTTAACAGCATCCAGTGGTCGAATGGGGTATTAAAGGGGGAGCGCCGGTGAAGGGGTGAATGTACCCTCTCCCACTGGTAGCACCAACTATGTCTGTATTACAAGAAGCGATTCCATACAGACGGATAGACAGACGTACAGACGTACACTGACAGAGGGTCAGACAGATATGCAGACATATAGAGACAGAGAGAGAGACAGACAGACAGACAGACAGGCTGACAGACTGGTTGGGTCCATGCAGCGGACATCGGTCGAGATATCAGATAGTGGGCTCGACGCCGATTCGAGTCGTGGGAACGTGACAAATTGGATACAGTAAGTTCCACTCCACCAACAATGGTTGGGAGAAATCCCC
>OY365815.1:1208177-1363177 GCA_959347315.1 Bimastos eiseni | reverse complement strand
ATTGTGGTGCGGGTATGGGCCGGCTAATAGCAAGTGGCAACTCCGCCACTTGCACTGGGGTAGTGCCAGTCCCAAGACTGGATGAAGGAGGAGGTTGACGCTGAAGTTCTTTGTTGTCAGACAGTGTCGTTAAACTGAATCTACTATGGCTAGGCCTACTAGGATATTTAATGCCCAGCCGTAGATCCGATAACAGTTGCTGCTGGGGCACAGTTGACAACTCCCCACTGCTCGTACTCTAACAGTGCTAGACCCCAGCCTGGATAAAGAAGGAGGGCGGCGCTGGTGATCTTTACTCTCACGCGGTGTTGTTAAACTGAAACAAGTAAAGTGGCAAATAGGTTTGTGGGTTGGATGTAAGATTGATGGAGTTCGTGTGGGGCCTTCACAACATCATCATCGGTATAGTAACAGTTACCGTGTCTCCTCTGACCCTTTGGACACAGAACTCTGACTCTCGTCGGACAACCTATCCTTTGTACAACCCCTCTGATTCAACGCAGCGCTTGTAGATAAGCTGGTGCCCTTCGCCAGGCTTTCAGTGCCGCTTCAGACGTTTGGAGAATACGATTAAAAATCATTTTCTTCAATGTATTAATGACAAATTTGATGACGCTCTGTGTCGCTCTTATCAGTCATGTGTCCTAGGAGCACGTGTTACGTTCAACAAATATATGGGGTAGTTTTTAGTTGAGAGATCTTATCTCGATTACAGGAGGGTTTTAAAATGGGGGAAGTTTATGAGAGAGGATGAATTGGGGATGGGTAGAAATCTCTAGCCATCTATACAAATTGTCTGGAATGACATTCCTTTTATAAAGTTTTAAGGTCACCCCCACAATATTATACGTCACGCTGCAACTTTAGGCTTTTTATGTCTCGAATCAATCGGTCACTTAGTTTCGTCCCTATAGACTGTTCCATTTCCTTCTCCCTAGCTGTTCCACCTCCCACTTCCTACCCTACCTCTCATTCAAGTATTGGCGCCTGTCACGTAACTCTCAGATTATTCATTCATCCAATGAATCAAATTCCCTTGCGTCCTGCATTGTAGGCCTACCTGATGGGCCTTGATTGAAGGTACGAAGTGTTCATTGGGAGATGGGACGGCAGACGGGCTCGGGTTCGTGAATTAGCTGGTGCCCTGCACTTGGCTTTCGAGTGGCGCTTTAGAAATTTTGGAGATTACGATAGGGTGGCAGAGTAGTTGAAAAAGAAATGGACGGATGGATGGATGGGTTGTTTTTAAGAATATGTGGATGATGGTATTTGGATAGACAAATATGAAGATAATATGAATAGATATACGGACGAACGTTCTTACTATATCTGGGTTTACGAATTCATTTGAGAGAAGTCCAATTGTGTACAGTTCTAAAACCCCACAGACCCATACAACCGATCGACTCCTCTGAACCAACCTACTCTTACATCCTACTCTCCAACCCAGCCACACCAGCCAACCAAGTCATTCACAATTCCAAGCTACACAATGCATCCAACCGATCTAACCCTTCCACCCACTGCCTCTACTTCTTACGCACCCAACCCATCCGCCGTGACTCCATCCATACCACCTCACCCTAACTATATCTGTAACCCATCCGACCCAACACTTCTGCGTATCTGCCCACCCATTTACACTATGCCACCTCGACCTTCCTACATCTACAACACATTCCACCCTATATAATCCCCCGTATCTGCCGACCCGATCCATCGACCCCACCCATCAATTGACCCACGCTGCAGTCGATTTCCCAAGGCGAATGTAATCCCGAGGCATTTTCCATTCGCTGCCTTCCTTCTTCAGCCTCCTCCCATTTGCATTGCTAAGATCCCAGACCGATGCTTCTTAAGCCCCACCGACCGACAGACCGACCGACCACCTGCCGCATCCGCCGCCGCCGCTCTCTCCATTGGCCGCCGTCAAATCCCCACCTGCACCGAGCCAGACCCTCCTAGGTTCGCATCCCATCAGGACCGCCACTGACCGTCCCCATCGGGTCATATAGACACCCTCCTCCTCCGTCTTAGTCTGTTGCTCCATCTGAATTACATACACATATGGTACGTTTTCTGAATTACATACACATATGGTACGTTCTGTTTGCAAATATAAGAGAACTTACAACCGTAACGAATTGTCCGTTTCTACATAACTGTATGTATGCACGTTGTATGTATTTAATAGTTTTTTAAGTACGTATATATAAGAATGTATGAATTCATGGCTGCATGTGCGCATGTACAAATGTTTGTACCAAATGTTATTATAATGCGTGAATGCATTGATGTAATCATATATATTACATTAGAACATAGTGTAGGCCTACCATCACATAGAATATTTCTGAACGCATACTTGGTCGGAAATGCTTCCAAAATGTTATAAGTGTTCGACTACAAAATTATTTGACCATGAAAAACGTAGGTTGGATAATTTATGAATGGCGTCAGTCAGTCCAACGCTGTCTGACTTGCTAGTGCACAGCGATTTTTTTACATATACTATAATTCAGATTTCCATGGCCAAGTGTACGTCTACATGTATGTGAGAGCCGAAGAGGGGAATTTGTTGTCGGACCACGGTTTGACCAGTCCCCGATTTACCCAGCAACACCACAAACGTTTTCGATTGGATTGGTGCAGGTGGTTGGTATTAAGGGGTCGGCACGGTCTCTCTATTGATCCGGATCTACTGTCGTCCAATTGGCTTTCCCATCGAGATTGACTGACCCCTGTTCAGACATGGCGACCGGAAGTATCCGTCTATTAGACAATTAATCCGATAGGCGACTGAATGGAGGAGCCTGCTGGTAATACACACCAGGAATTAATGTCCCACATCAGCAGATACTATTGCGGTTATAGATGCTCATTCGTGTGGATTTTGGTGCACCATTAGTTGATGCCTCTATAGAAGTTCCTTTATTTATTATTATCATTATACTTGAATTGCATTGTAGGATTATTGCATTGTAATACTTTGTACTATATTGTCGCATGATAAATTTAAGTTGTATGAAATGCACTTAATTTTGTTGCATTCATTTCATTGTACCGTCTTGCATTGTAAATCCGTGAAGTTCAATGCCTTTCTGTTTTGTTTCAATGCTTTCCAGGGAAGAGCGATCCAGAGTAGCGTAGAACAAGATAAGACAACAGATTAGAATACAGTCCAGACGCAGATATAGACATTGGCGACAGGGAATGGGGGTGGAAGAGCAAATGGAGGACGTTTTATCCGGATCTATCCGACGGGGAATTCGTCTCATGGCCTGAAGAGCCAAAAGATGCGCAATGCAATCACGATCGGTCTCGTGTTCGAGGAAACGAAAGAGATAATAATAATATAATATATCGGGTTCGACATCGACGGACGAAGAAGGAACTCAGTCATTCAACGCAGATGCAGGACACAGATAGAGAAGTAATAGGAGAATGGTCTCTGGATATGAAATACATCGATATGGGGAGAGGGTGGGAAGAGCTGGAGATGGATAAGCATCAGAGGGAAGGGCTGAGGGGATGATGTACGAAATGCCTGCCAACGGGAAGTGGAAGTTTACAAATTGGAAAGATAAGAGACAGTTCAGAAGGGTTGGCAGAGGAATATTAAAATGGAATGTAACGACAAGCGTGTGTAGTGCAGCATAGGCTACGTATGTATGTAGGCCTATGTTTGAATGTATTCATGCATGTATTAATTGTAATGTTCATTGGATCTCAGTGTTTTATGCTGAAACCTCGTGAACACAAATACCACCAAAACGGTTGTGTAGACGTCTATCCTTGAAAATCACTTTTTGCCATTGCATAAGTTCCGCATATCCACAATGGCGTGAAATACAATGCAAGGGGATTAATTGGGGCTACCTCGATGCTTATTAACCATGCATAAAAATAATGGCGCATCGAAAACCAATGATGAACCAGCGTGCCATTTATTGACTCTCGGAATGTGATCCTATTCTCCAAGCTTCGTAAGCGACACTCGAAAACCAAGCGCAGGGCACGAGCTTATTCATAAGCACTGTGTTGTGTTGTCCATCGCAGCTCTTCTGGCTATGCTCACTGAAGGACAAAAGCATATCCTCAACTCAGGAGACCAACTGGACTTAGATTGCGGGTTCTATATGGAGCGCTTTACCATGTTCGACAACCCGATCGTCTGGAAGAAGAGTCAGCTGGAAGAGGTTACCAATGTGAACACTATGAGGAACATCCATCCACCTTTCCTCTTAACCAAACGATTCGAGGTCCGTTTCACAAACGCACCTCCGCGGTTTCGTCTTCAGCTCATCATCAAAAGTAAGTGAGCAATGACCAGCGGAGATTGTCACGGCTGTGTAGCCAACATCAACAACTGTATACAGTCGCTAAGCAATGCACGTATTTTCACCCTTATGTATTATTCTGAATCCTAACTGATAACGGTTTGAAATGGTTCTTACATCTAATTATTATACTTAGAGTGGAACAATTTTTTAAGGATTGCCTATAGTGAACAAATGTTCAATGTGGTTATTAGATAGACCTACCGCAAGAAATACTTCCTGCTTCAACTGATGATATCTGCCCTCCTCTGTTGATGTAATTTATCAAGTGCTCGTATATTATGATCTCTAAAATGTCACATATATTGATCAATACGTCTTCGTCAAAGCAATGATATTCGGTGTTGGTATATTCGTCAAGCGCTTGCTCAAAAATTAATCAAAAGCACCGGATGTGTAGGAAAATGCAAGATTCATAAACAGATTTCCAGCTAAGCCTCCTATTCACCCTAAACTGTAAATGCAGGACGTCTTTAAATAGATCAAATAGTCTATCTGCGTCTTTTAAGATTTGTGTTGATCATTAGGATTCAAACACGCTTACACAATCCGCATTATTATAAGCCTACTATAGTGAACTTCATAATAAAACTGCAACCGGTTTGTAAATGACAGTTAATTAATTAAATTTTCAACAGGTAAACTCCAAATTTACGAAGCGTTACTCGTGAGCTAATCTCGGGACACTATAGCGTAGGCCTAGTCAAAGAAATAGTCCTAAAATCAGAGCAATGCTCGATTTTCACGTAAACAGAAGTTTCACAAATGTGCAAAACCCCAACGATATTTATTCCAGGAAAAGAACTTGTACAGATATTAGATATTATAGCGATATTAAATATAGTGGCAGACGAAGTCAAGAAAATGGGGATTGTTTAGCATGAAATTATTGCGTGCGCTATCGAAGCGTAACATTGAACGCTACAACCGAAGAAAGATACCTTTGAATATCAAAGTAAGAAGCCATAAATAAAAAGCTCACCGAAGAACGAAGAACACCGAAGAAAGATACCAAAGAACACAATCATGGCCGAACACTTGATGGAAAATGTTGTCACTGGCCCGCAAAAGGTTTGACACAACTGCTTTCAAGTTTGCTTTGTTTTTTTTATAACCAAAACAACCATTGACGATAGATACGCAATCATCTAATGTTACAGATTGTTTTGTCTCACGTCAGAATCTGTTTTCTATTAATAAACTAAAGACTGCACAGCCGAGGACAGTGGAAACTACACGTGTGAGATACGAGGTCGAAGGTCAGCCGTTCTCGACTCAGTCACGCATTCAGTCTCCGTAAGAGGTCAGACCACACTGTTGACCATCCATCTGTTTCTACCTCTTCTTCATCTGTCTTTTCATCTCCTCAATCGCTCGATGCTCCACCGATTAATCAAACAATAGATCCAAGATAACGAAAGAAGACGGCGACTGATGGCTTCTCAGACCTATTTTAGTCGTGGAAGTTGTAGCATAGCAGTAGCATAGCAGTTGGTGGAGTTTGTATAGTAGCAATTATTGCAGTAACAACAACAGCAGCAACAACAACAACAACAATAATAATAATAATAATAATACTTTTGGTTACTTGGTACTATGTCGATCCCGTTGAGAGTTGTGGCGCTTAATACTGCTACTACTACTACTACTTTAAAAATGATAATAAAAACAATAACGATATATTATGATCGCATTCTCAATATTTATACACCGTGGTTCAACGAAAGTAAGCCAAACTGTTTATTTCATATGTCTATAATGACTGACAATTTTCTTTTAGATTTTGTAACAAAGTACATGTACTTCTAACATGAAAACAGTCTTTAATATTTTTGTGAAGAAACTCTCAATAGTGTGAGCGGATTATTTAATTTAAAAACCTGTTCAAAATGCCTTACTTCTGATTGCACGAAAGCCAGGAGGCGCTGGCTCCATTGGGAAACAGCATTGTCGATTATCGTCTGATTCAGACCATCCCACACTTCCAACAGATCGTTTACAACATGGATTGCTGTCTGGTAGACTCGCCCTTGCATTGCGATTCACACTTTGTAGTCGACTGTTCGGAGGTCATAATGTGGGAGAAATGAAGATTGGTGTCTCTCTTGTTAGCATTTCGATGGCTTTCCTGTCTCTGTGGGCTGGGGCACAGTCCTGTTGAAAAACAAAACACCCTTCTGGGGCTAAGATTTCTGATAACAGGTAGAAGATGTTGTGAGAGCAGAACGTCGCGATAATAGGCTCCGTCAATTTTTACTTCTGGACCAATGAAGACCAAATGGGAACGACCAAGCGTCGAAACAGCAACGAACACCATAACAGACTTGCTGAAATGGGTACGTGTTCGCAACAGTCTGTTTGCAGTGACCTGCCTTCTTTTAGTGCCAGTCGTGACGTACAGGCGATCATTCTGGGTGTCGATTGGTCGTGCAACGGTGAAAAACTTCTCGTCAACAAAGAAGATAAAGTCAACCATATGACGAGGATATTTTCTCAATAGTTGTCTTGATCTGTTCAAACGTGTCAGACGATTAGATTCCGTCAGTTCCTGTACTGGCTTCTTCTTAAGGCACTTGAGTTGAAGGTCATTATAGATTACTCGAACAACACTGGACCGATTAATTCCAGTTTCTCTAGATATTTGACGTGTTGTTCTATGAGAATTCAGCAGACAAAGTTTGGCTTACTTTTTATTGAACCACGGTGTACATATGTCCAATTGGTTCCAAAATGATGACGATGATAATGATGACGATGATAATGACGACGAAGAAAAAGAAGAAGAAGATGATGATGACGACGACGACGACGACGACGACGATGACGATGACGACGATGATGATGATGATGATGATATTCGTTTATAGTTGTTAAATAACATGCTATAAGTCTTACCATATCGTTGCTTACAAGAAAGTAAACTATCTAGGAAATTATTGGAATTATATTCAACCAGTCTTTGGTGGTCATTGTACTACATATAAGTCCCGACATATACTACTACTAGTACCACATCCTCCAGCTACTATTTACAATTAACAACAACTATTTATTATTACTATTACGAGCATCATGTATCATGTATCATGTATCATGTATCATGTATCATGCCTGTGTTTCAACAGCCTCAGTCCATCGAGTCTTCTTAACAGCTGATAACTTGACCTCCTCCTCCTTCTCCTCCTCCTCCTCCCTAATCGTCAACCCCGATGACCGATTGCGACAGGTGACCTTTATCGAGGGTCAAGGTCGTTCCCTCTGCTGCGTCAGCCTCGGTGGATACCCTCCACCATCCATTCACATCTACCTGGCAGATGATGAAGTCACGGATGAGTTCACATCATCCGGGTCCGTCACGCTTCACGGCCTTCGAGGACTTCGGATCATGACCTATCGAATGGACAGGTGCGCTGATCAACTGACCGTGTCCACAGCAAACGATGGCGGACACATCCGATGCGTGGCTTCCGTTCCTGGGCTCGGATCAAATGTCACAACCGCTAAGATCTCGGTCAACTGTGAGAACAAAAATTACTTTACTATTGCGAATTATAATTAATTACTGTTAAAGTCTGATGGATTATTGTTGTCAAGAGTAGTGGCAGCAATATTGATAGCAGTACTAGCATGTTCGTAGCAGTGGCACTGATATGGTCTTAATAGCTAGTGTTCTTTGGTGGTGGAAGTACTAGTAGCAGTAATGTTATATTAGTGTACGTGGTAGTAGCTGAAAGAAGGCAAAACGAGAGGTTAGCGATATAAAATAAAATGAAATAGAGGTAATACGATCAGAAAAACAATAAAGAATAAGCAACGGCTGGTGACGCTTATGTTGACGATTACGAAGATGATGTTGATGACGATGATGATGATGATGATGATGATGATGATGATGACGACGATAATGACGACGAGGATGATGATGACGACGACGTTATAGTTGTAGTATTTGGCCTAGAAACAGACTGCGCATGGTCTTTAACATGTAGCCCATATACAGTGGATCAAACTCTGATCACAAGATTCACGTGATGATGAATCAGTCGCTCGTCATCATTGCTCTTATTTTTATAACGCATTTACAAGCCTCTCAGCGCCGACTATTGGTCACCTTAGTACAGCAGCAGATGAGATATGCGATGAATTATGCATTAAGACTTTAACGATGAGATGCATTGGTTCCCAGAACACACACACACTCGTCGTTAAAGTCTGTAAGGACCTCATAGATTGCACGCTATAATTATTCAAACAAGATAAATAATGAATATGCATGAGTCCGTATCAAATGAAACGATAATATGAATATGCATGAGCTGAATTGACTGTAAGTGTAAGTGTTTGTGTGCGGGTGTTCTGTAGATGGACCGTTGATAGGCTGTCAACCTGCCTCCGCAATCGTCGGTGACAGAGAGGTGAGGATCCAGTGTGAGATCCGGTCTCGTCCGGATCTCTCTGCCCTCTTCTGGATCATTGATGTCAACGGAACAACCGTCACAGAGGAAAGAGGATTCCACGATTTCTGGTCACTCGTTCGGGTAGGAAAAAACTAGGTGCCATACGACCAGTTATACAGTATATATATATATGTATGTAAATATATATATATATATATATTATACCAGACGAGGGCAATTTCATAGCGGAATAGACCAACAGCAATTATATTGTAGGCCTATTCTCCGCAAATTCATCCATCGTTCTCAGAAACCTCCCTCTCCTCTTCCTCCATCTAAACCTTTCATTCCTTCCTTCCTTTCTCCTCCTGCTCCTCCTGCTCCTCCTCCTCGTCTTCCTTCGTTTCTGGAGCACATGAAAGAAATGTATGCGTGAATCAGCGGAGCCAAAACGGTGGAAGAGATGGAATGCAGACGATCTCTAGAGACCGGCGCTCGTGAATAAGCTGGAGCCATCCGCTATAGCTATCAAGGTGCACTTTGAAATGCGGTTCTTACAATTGCAAATTACCCAGTACAGGTTCTTAGCAATTCTTATGAAGGCCAGTTTGTCCATAAGGTTGCTAAGGAGACAATCACGTGAGCAAGGCTATTGTTTATACCTCGCAGAACAATAGAGAACAACAGAGATCATTGTAATCTTTTTTATGGTATGCATATGGAGTTCAACTAAGGCGGGTCTACAGACAGTGTATACCCGCCACACGTTGTTTCCTCGCAATAATTACTTTACAGGTGATAAGCGATGGAGTCGTTGAGACACAGCTGTGTCTCAAGCAGGTGCTTCCGCATCACTTTCGCAAGTACACGGTGGTTGCTGAGAACAACGTTGCCATAACGACCGACGAAGTGGAACTTCGACGAAATCACCCAAGTAGCCAGCACAGTCCGTGACTATAATCAATTAATCAGTCAATCACTTAATCAATCAATCAATAAATCAATCAATCACTGTTTTCTTCGTTCATTCAATCGTTTATTTGTTTATCCAGATCACTCATACATTCGTTTATTCATTCGTTAATTAAGTCTTCCACATCAGCCATTATTACAATTGCCATGAATGCAAGCACCTCCTATCCTCTGTCAGCCAAATATTGCAGTCGTTAAACAGATTTAAAACGGTGAATCTGAGTTTGTTAATTGACATTGCAGAGAACAAACCGGATGTGATGACGAAGGCACCGGAAGTGTCTCGTCGCCTCGTCCACCAGAATCCGCGAAAAAACCCGCCCTACATTTTCATTCCGTCTTCGATGACGTCATCGGCATCTAACTCATGTTTTCTAATGGCGGCCACGCTTGCTTGCGCCGCATTGACGTCACTGAATTCCTTGTCGACGTCACGCTTTTCGCTGGTGGTGTTGCTTGGTTACGTCACGCTTGCGTCGCGTCACCCTACGTCATTCTCCACTTGCGATTGTCAGACATCAAATTTATTTAATCTGTGATAAAATATTTCTTTATTTGATTCATTTCTATGCACGCGCAACTCACTCGCTAGTATTGAATTATAAGGTGCTCCAAAAGATGGCGGATCCATACTGGTGGACACAATGTAATTTACGATAGGGTTTCTGGTACATTTTGCAAGTCGTCAGTTAAAGAACATGGCCTAACTTAGCATTTATTTTTCTTCCATATGCTTGAAACGATACTAACAATTTCTATTGCTATTGTCGCCAATTACTTTAATTTACATTTTGTTGTGGTGTTGATGATTACCGACTCGACAGACGGTGTAGGTTACGTGCATACAAATTTTTGGTTAAGTCGTAGATGAGGTTTTGCGAGACCCTTCAAACGTTATGTTCAATAAGTCACGTAGAAGGGTGATACTTCATTCGCAAATAGTTTCTAACATAAGACACTGCTTTTAAAAGCTCGTTCACTATTTTATCGATACCATGAGAGGGGCCTATGCCCCATCCGAACATCAGAGACTGCGTAATCTCGGATCTAATATCGCTTATATAATCTCTGTTATTGTAGTATTAGCTTTAATTGAATTTTTAATTTAAGTGTGCATGCTCAATTTGTATTGAAGTGAAAACGCGTCTTGTTAAAAAAAATGCTATCAGGTCTAAGAGTCCTGTTTGATAAAGCTCTGCACATCCCAGACAGTCAAGCCTCACAGAGGCTCCGATCATACATTGTATGTGCAATATGGTCAATACGGGCTTTCACCCATCGTCAGATAAAATGATAATGATAGTGATGAAAGATCCTGTTAACATCGTTTCTAAGGCCAGAAGCCTATTATTTCAAAGCACATTGTATAGCTTCCGCGAGGAAGTCGTAAGCTATTATACAATAATAGCTGTTAACCCGTGAAGAATCCCTCACAATTCAAATGCAACTGGCACTGTTCGTTCTAGCTGTTAACCCGTGAATAATTACGGGTCATGCTTGATTTTAACGTTGCCATAGTGGTGGTGAAGACACTTTGACGCAGAGCTAAAATAGGCCTACACATTAATTAAAGAAAACGGTCGACGAACTGTGCGTCACCTACACTGCAAGTTCGCAGCGGTCAATACTAAAATACGCAAAATACACATAACCCATTAAGTTTCCGTTTAGTTTTAATAACTGCAAATATACTTATATTACTTGGTGAATTTAACTTTATTAATTGCATGTAGACTTACACAGACGCGAATAAAATAGTTTTGAAACGCGAATCGAACGTTTGTTTATAGTGACTTTTGCAAATATTTAGGTCAACTTCTGTCCAATCACGCGCCTTTGTGCTGCAAGTATTTAGGTCAACTTCTAATAGTTAGGTCAACTTCTATCCAATCACGCGCCTTAGATATGATGGCCAAAGCACGTGACTTAGGTAATTATATAGATAGATAGCATTAATCCTCGCATGAGGGTTGGTGACATGCGGATGTCTATCCTTTATTTGACGTGTACTTCCAAGATTCTGAACGCATAGTCGCCAGTTCTTACTCACTGCTGATTGCACATGGCTCGAGATCGTATCATAAAGAGGAAGTAGTCTCGATTAATAAAATACTGTCGATATCTCAGTTGGCGTATAAAGCCGCTTCTACTTCCTGTCAATTCGGTCGTGAAATTGTTCGCTATAGCTGCAGTTGCAGGTGACAATGTACAGTTTCTGGTTTGTATCACTGGTTGGAGTTCTATGCCTGGCATTCTGTGCCTTCGATGAGGCCAATTCGACGAGAGCAAGACAACGAATGGGCTACAAAGAGCTGAAACTCTGTTCCAACTCGTGTCTTAAGGGTTGCAAATATACCACGAAACATCTACGTCTCCAATTTGAGTGCCGTAATCTTAATTGCAGATGCATTCCAATTGGAATCAAACGCAGCGTGACAAGCCTCGTTTTTACACAAAACTCTCTGTTAACCTTGACGACAGAAGCGCTACAGAAGTTGACAGAATTAGAGGAGCTTGATTTGAGTGCTAACAAGATCCGTGTGTTTGGATCTACCGCATTTAATGGACTGGTGAAGCTGCGACGACTCGATCTCAGCAACAACATCCATGCGAAATTCCCCAAAACGCTTTTCCAACCGTTGATTAAACTCGAGGAGTTATGCTTGACAAAGACCATGCGTATTCTGAAGTTTGAGCCACACTGGCTTGTCAATCTCAAGCAGTTGAGAAATTTATCCTATGCCGTGAATCAATTAAGTAGAATACCAATATTCACCTCGATCAGAGGCAAAGTGATGACACCAAATCTGACAGAATTGCATCTAGAGGATAATCGCATTCGTCAAATCTATAAAAGAGAACTAAAAGACCTTCATTCACTTGAAAGACTCTTATTGTGCAGAAATTTTATCGGGTTTATCGAAAAAGATGCTTTCACTTCGTTGGAAAAGCTTACGCATTTATATCTTGATGGCAATCCTCTTATTCGACTAGAACAGCGATCACTTCTGACCATATCCGTTGTATTCCTGAATCTAGCCAACACCCGAGTGGCTTTCGAAGCGCAGAATTCATCCAATAATCAGCTAGGCTTCAACAACTCCATTTCACGTCTTGACCTCAGTGATACAAATCTAAACGCTCGGCTGCTCAACGGATTCGTTAAATATTACAAAACACTGAGGAAGCTTAACGTTAATCAGAACAACCTTGAAATATTGAAGAGCGAAACGTTTCAGAGCCTAACATCCTTAGAGGAACTACGGGCGGCAAATAACGCCCTTACTCAGATAAGCGATTCATCTCTTCCACTGAAACTGTGGACACAACTGAAAACTCTCGATCTCTCTGGAAATCCATTCAGATGCGACTGCCGACTTGTCGAATTTTGTCAGTGGATAAAAGCGAAGAATTTCAGCTACTCAGTAAAGTTGCTCAGCGGTATGCAGTGCATTAGAAAAGGGGATGAGGAAATGAAACCGTTTCCAGTTCTGAAGGTGGAGAACCGCGTAAAGATGGAGTGTTTGGTGCAAGATAACGATTGGTTACTCTGGCTTTTAACTGCAGCAGTATCTGTCGTTTCTCTTTTATCAACAGTTGCCTCCAGTCTACACAGATTCCGCTGGAACATCAGATATTGGTACTTCACTACAAAGGTAACTCTTAAGTAACCAATTGCATTACTGTATGCAGGCACGTATTAAGACATAAGAGGCAATGGACAGCATAATATTACTTCTGTGATGGGCGATTAATTTATTAGAAAATGAGCTATTACCAAATTAATTGACGTGCTAGCTAATTACAATTCCATTTAAAGTCATCTAATACTAATTGAAGTAATCTAACTCTAATTAAGTTACTTAATTCGACCTAGAAAAAAGTCAAATCCTACTCCAAACTTTCCGGTCGCGTTTCCGAAACGCCACTCCACAGAAACCTCACATTTAGGCGACTCATAAATCTTCTCTGCAACAGAGGCCACTTTAGCTTCGGCAGCCAAAGGTAATCTCCCGCTCTTTGACTCGTATAGCACAGCCTTAATGTTACTCACGTTTTTGTGCTTTCATAACTGGACTACTGTCCGTGCATCTGAGTACATGCGGGATGAACTCCTTTGCTATGTGAGCTTTAGCCTTGCATACGACGGACTCCCGACTTACCGGATTCGGTCCATAAATAGGGTTCTAGAGACTGCTGTCCGTTTTGCTGTCTGCATTCCCAGGTTTGGCCGTGCAGCTGAGTATACATGCTGGATGAACTCCTTTGCTCTATGAGCTTTAACTCCCCATACTTGAGTGAGCTCTGCTTAAAGTCAGGAAATGCAGATGAAGTAGTAGATGGTAACGGGGAATAAGACATAATCACTGGCGTTTAAAGTTACCTCGCACTCAAGGAGCCCATTTTACATCTACTGAAGTTTACGATCTGTCCGAAACTTTTTGTGAAATCTATGAATAAGTAGAGCAAACGTAAATGTTAATTACATGTTAATCAGTGGCCACAAAATTTTCAATAAAGCCTTTTGCATAATTATTACACGCACACAGATAAAGACAAGACGCTTTAAGCAGCTTCGGGACAATAAGCAGTATACCTACGACGCTTTCATAAGCTACAGTGAAACTGACTCCAGATGGGTCATACGCCACCTCCTTCCTCGCCTGGAGTCAGAGTACCATCTGCGTCTCTGCATCCACCACAGAGACTGGCTGGTTGGAAGGGACATCGCCGATAACATCGTCCACAGCATTGAAGAGAGTCGCAAGACGGTGCTGATTGTGTCGAACGCCTTCGCGGTCTCTCAGTGGTGTCACTTCGAGATGACAATGGCTCAGTCTCGTGTCTTTCAGGACGACCGGGATAACCTCGTCTTGGTTTTGCTGGAGGAGATATCAGATTGCAACATCAGTCCTCGACTGCGCATGCTCACGGAAAGACAGACCTACGTGCAATGGGTCGACCGTGGAGTGGGACAACAGCTCTTCTGGGTCAAACTCGGGCAGGCACTTGCTAAACCTGCACCAGGTGTTAAGGATCAACTGCCATCGTTTGATGTCTTCGCCGCATTAACGTCATGGAACACGTATGTTGTGCCACACAAGCGGTGGTAGTAATTTAACGACACTGTTTGGTAACATCCATCCTCCTTTCTCCAGGCTTGGGACTGGCACTAGCAGAGTACAACCAAGCAATGCATTATTCACTTATTTAGACATGACGCGAAAGTTAACAGCGTTGCAAGACCTGACTCAACGCACGTGTAAGTACGAAAGTCGATAATTTGAATGTCAGGATCTGAACGATTGAAAGACTACTTAAATAAACAAGATCTCGATATTCTTTGACTTCTTAGCCTCGTGTTAAACAATATTCCTTACGATGATTTTAAATCTAGTGCTTCATGAACGACAAAAGGTCTGAAAGGCTACTTAACCAATGTCTGGATATTCTTGTTAACCTAAGGGGCCGTTCACATATTATATAACGCTCAAGGGGTTGGTGGGTGGGTTCCTGTTTTGTTAGCGTTATATTGTGTAGGGTGGGGGGTAGGTTGAAGGTTTTGTTATATAAAAAACTTTTTTCAGCTTATGCTATTTTGCCTGTTTGCTTGCTATTGGAAATTACATGTACCACGGACCTTCATTGTTTTATAGAAGTTCACAATACGTTGTGAACCAAAACCAGCACCATCAGTTGCCACCTGGCAAATTGATTTGACGTTCTTACTTATTATTTAGAAATCCACTTTTAACAATTTCCTGTTTACAATTTTAACAATTTCCTGCGCATAGCTTCAAACGGTCTTAAATTCAATTCTGTGTGATTTATTTTGATTCTGGTTTAAATAAACAGTAATTCACCTTAGATAATTATTTTGGTAGGTATTATCAAGATGCTTGATTTAATTCTCTATGGTATGTGTAAATGGTTTATGTTTGCTTAAATACCCAATTGTAGTTGTATACACTCTGTATCATACGCTATTAAATTGATAGAGTTGTACCGCGAACCTATTGATAAATACCTGATAGTACAATATTAAACCAATCGATTCTGTGTGATACTGTAATCCTCATTTCTAGTGCAAAACAGGAGGGAAATAAAGAATGGTGTTTTTAGATAGGATTTACGTCACTACCATGTATTGTCATGCTGTATTAGTAGGCCTATATGTAGATACATGGTGACAACCGTAGACTGCCAATTAGTTACCGTAATTAATACAAGTGAATTTAGCGCAATTAAAAGTCCAATTATTAAGCTAATTAAGTTCTATAAATTTTAAAGTATTTTAATATGTTTTGAACTCTTTTAAAGGTATGCTGTCTTCATGCTGTACTAGTTAGCTTTATTAATGCATCTTGCATTTCTAGTATTAAACGATTAATGTGCTAATTTGCATAGTCTATTAACTAAATTACAGTACTGACTAACATAATCTAGTCACTATTAAACTGCTAACTAACATTGTATTGTTATAAAAGTGTCAAATTGTGCAATACAATTATGTCGATTGTATGTCATTTAATGTGCTTATAGGCTGGGGTGGGGTATGGGGGTGGGTAGCATATCTGTTATATAATATACGGGGTGGTGGGGTCACAGCTGCTGTTATAACGTTATTAGGGGTAGTGGGTGGGTCAAAAATTGGGATTTTATGAGTTATATAATATGTGAACGGCCCCTAAACCTTCAGAAATATATACAAATCATTATTTTCATTTACTGTATCCTGGAGTAGGCCTACTGAATTTACTTTATACTACGTGATTGATAATTATAAAGATAGGCCATCTATGTAGCTTAGTCAAACATTGTTTAAATAATTATATTCCAATATGCTAAGTACTCGCTCATATGTAGGCCTATATATATATATCCGCTTCAAGCCAAAGAGTAAGCTCTGTCTGAAATTACATGTAGGCCCCATATATTTCGAGTGCAGGATCCTTATTCAACAGACTTCAGATTCTTAACATTTTTAAGTACCCGTGTGCCTGGCAGGGCTGTAGATGTCGATTTAAAATAATGATTTTAGATCTTTTTCTAAGAAAAAATATGCTCAAAGGTCAAACTTTTATGTTCTCAGGTTTTTACCTATTCATTAGGATTAATTGTATTTGTGGCTAATTGGAACAATGTTTGCCTGCTTGTGTGTTATAGTCTGTGCTCTGCTATAGCAAAATGGTTGGTATTCTGGAGAGTTTTCCATGGGATTCTATGGGTGATAATTTTGTGTAAGAGTTTTTTTGGACATGTTTTGAAGAAAGGAGAGGGTGGCACAAAGAAGGAGATAATGCGAAGAACAATGGAGGGAGCTAGTGGAAAAGGAAGAGCAAGAAGAAACTGACTGGATAATATCAGAAAATGGACGGACCTGTCGACATCACAAATCATGAGGATTGCAGATAACAGACAGCAACGGAGACGGATTGCGCCTGACGCGGTCTACCGTACCTTAGTATCTAGGACAGCTGAGGAACAGAACAGAACAGGCAAACATTTAAACCTAAACAGCCAATAAGGCCTTAAATTCTTTTTGAGAAAACTCAAGTTTTATCCAGCCCTTAGGCCTTGATCGACTTCAGTCTAACTCTATCAGCGCAGACCTGTTTCAGTATTATTTATGAGCGTTGTTTATATTATCCAACTCTCAGGGATATGTATTTGGTCATAATTTCTTCCCTGTTGATATTTTCTATTCGTCAACCCGATTTAGTTTTCATTCCTCATCGATGTTTCGATTTCTGCTTTCGATGTTCTGTAGCATCTCGCGCGAAGGAGGCTAAGGGCTAAAAAGGTAAGCGATATGTACGTTGCACAGTTTTTCAACATTTCCTTTTATGTGATAACGAAACGAGAGGCACGGCCATTACATTACTTTGGTACAGCGCCGGTGAAGTAGCTGGTCTATAAACTGACCTGGCTTTTGTGGGCGCTGAGAAATTAATGAAGATTTACGTAGCATTATTCACAGTTCAAGTTCAACTGAAGCATAGGCAACACTGGCGGACAGAGCTGAGGATCGAAGTTCGATTCCGGATTCTCTTGACTATAGGGAAGAGTAGCCATGAATGGACCACCGAGGACAAACTGAGTCAATTCTACCAAATTTATAAAAAGAAATTTTGACATATGATAGGATGATTATTCAAGTATGTGGTTAATAAGTGTTATAGGAAAGATCGTGTTTATTCATTTATGAAAAATAATTGAAACAAATTGAGCCCTAGAAAGTCCAGTTAAGGCAGCCCGCTTCCTTCAGTGAATCACATGGTTTCCTTGAGTGGACCGGTTGCACTGAAAGCAACCAATACGTTTTAAAACATTTCTGTCAACCTTTAACATTTAAAACATTTGCCGTTACATTCAACACAAAGGAACTCATCATCATCAAGCAGTCCGTTGACTTCAGACCAACTCCCATTAAACCATTTGCTACATTATATTTTCAATTCTCTGTTTTAAGTTCGTCAGAGGTATCGCCAAATTCTATACCACGCTGTCCGCAAGCAAAGCAACCGCTGCAGACGACGATGATCGGGTTGTTCCGTGTTTGCTACCTCCCTTGCAGCTTGTTTCACAATTGTTTTGCTGGCTTTTCTTGTCCGTAGACCTGCTGGGCAGTGCATGTATTCTTCCGTTTTAATGAACTTGGTGATGACATGTTTAGTTTCTTTTGAGCTGCTATCTTATTGTTAGCTGCCGTTGCTTCTGAATCAGTCTGTTAAGGTGCTCCATGTTAAGTCAACTGCGTGTGTGGTTCATATTTTCCTGATTTTCACTGTCACAATTACAGGCAGAGGTGATGAAAGGCCTATGTCTGACACGTGACAACTCTGGTTTTCATTTTTTCTTTCGCTCTATTGGTTAATGTCGAAGTTTTTGAGTGCTTCTAAAACCACGCTTTTTGTAGCAACGGGATTTGCACTTTCTAGCTGCTTCTATCCAGAATGTTCTGATGCCTCCTTATCCTAAACACTGATCAGGGATGTAGATGTCTGATGTCGATGGCTCTTTTACTATTGATGTGAGCCTATCCCACTGTTGACAGACAAGTAATCTATTATGATGACTGGCAAGAATGGTGGGGCAAAATGCAGAACTGAGTCAAGTTCCAGTATCTTTGAAGAAAAAGCTTCATTCCTAGCTGCAATCGCAGTACGTATACTCTCGTCCGCATCAATGCTTAGGCCAGCCACATGAGCCAAAAGACTTGTGAAATATGTCCTTCACATCGACTCTGTCTACAGTGTCCAAATAGTTAATTGGGTGCGAAACTGGTGATGGATGACCTTAGAGTAGCCTACATGTAAGTGAAGCACATTTAAGTGAAATAGCAGTCAGGAAGATTTTCCATTTGAAAATTGTAGCAGATAATTTTATACATCTTTTGGCTCAAGTTACATCAGTTCCTTGTATTGGTATTCGTGCAGTTTATAAGTTAAGCTAGTTTCTGGTAAAAGGATAGCCACTGAAAAGTCCTCTTTAAATCATATTAAATAAGCGACTGAAAATAACAAAGACGACGACTGATAATCGAAACTATCAAAAGTGTCGTCGTTACTTAAGTTTCTGAATAAGACGATTCTTTAAAGCATTTCTTTAATAGTCGACCACGTGATTTCCAGCTAGTAGTTGGTGTCCCATTGCAGAAAGGTCATCTACGCTGGAACTTCGTCATCCAGTTCCTTTTGCTGCCGAAGATAATTCGCTTTTAGATGACTTACCGCCTCTGTAAAGCAATTACAATAAAGCATCAAGTATGGGAATTGATGTACCTGGATAAGGAAGCAATCAAATGGAACAGTGTCTAAAAATGGTTTAATATTTACAAAGCGATGAATTTCATTACAGTTATCGTTCTACGTCGGAGATAACTTGTGACTTATATCCAAAACAGAGCTTAATGTGGCTATAGAATTGAAAAGATGTATGTACGAATATTAACCAAGAAAGAGCAGCCAAGGTTAGTATGCGATATTTAGCTTTACTGAGCTCCTACTGCAGTGTAGAACCCCTCCCCTACCTATGGATTAATGATTGCAAGTTAACACTTTTATTATGAAATAAACAATGAACAAACAAAATTTACTTCTCGCTTACTGCAACATTACAAGAAGCCTTGTAATAAGCTATGGACCACCATGCTAATTGCCGCTTCTGCTTTTATGCCTCAATTCGTCAAAACAGGTTGAAAACCGTTGCGTTGCATCACAATTTTGCTTAATCCGATCGGGATTCTATTGTATCGTATTGGATGCTTACATAGCGCCTTTGGAATCAGTAACTATTCAGAGGCACATCCATCGTGAGCACCCAATGGAAACATGAAGGTCATCAGGCAACCACTTCACTTCTTTGGGGAGGGGTTTATTCCAGGAGGAATTACCTACTATTGTAAAAGTTCGGCATTGAGTGGGGTGGCAATCCTGGCCCGGAAGGGGGTGGTGGAAGGGTTCGAATCGACCCAAGAAGCTAAGGGCCGTGAAGATACAGCAGAAGTAGGGCAACCGATTGAGATTACTCCGATAATCGATTGGTAGTTTATTATTTTGTAATGTCGCTCTTATAATTTCATTCGAAAGGAAATAACTATGAACCATTCGTTTAATTTATATAAAAATGATGTTTTATCATTTTATTATATTACTTATAAGTAGCCTACTTCCCACTCGATCCTAAATAGGTTCTTGAAGGGGCGATATAAATATATATATGCTCATAATAAATTAATTAATTAATTAAAGTGTCCAAATATGCAAAAGATTCAGCTGAAGAACACGGTGTTAAAGACGTTCAACTACAATATGACAAAAGTCGACCTACCTGGATTTATTGGGGGTTGAACGTTTCCAGGCACTATCAAAGAAGGTCTGAAAGTTATCGACATCAATCAGAAATGGAATTATCTAGCCTATTCATATGCACTGTGGACTGAAAAGGACTCTACACACAGGAATATAAGTTATATGGTCGCTGTAGACGAATATTATTATTATGAAACGGTTTAACAAGATAGTATGGGGTTTGTTAGTAAGAATCGGTTAAAACAAAAGAGCGTTGTAGAGATAATTTCAGTTTAACGACAATGTTTGAAAAATAAAGATCATTAACAAACTAACAGAACTGGAATGAGAAATCTGATCCAGAAATAGAATCCGTAATATCCGCAGAAGAAACCGAATCCACCAACCAAAGAGCTACCTTGACTACACATAATAGAAGCTGATTATGGCTACATCGCTAATCCTACATTTCTACCTATACATCTGACGTCCTACACTGGCTTCCCGTTGCCTCTAGCATCAATGCAAGATACCATTTTTAGTTCTAAATATTCAACAGGGTCTAGCTCCTAATATCTCTGTATGCGACTTAATACGAAAACCTCTGTCTGCTGTTACCATCTGCCTCTCTCCAGTCGGCGAATCGACTACATCTTTTGGTTCCCCGGGGAATTACTGTCACGTTCCAACACCTTGCCATCGTGGGTCCTTCTATGAAGAACTACCTACCCCATATTTCGTAGTAGGCTATTAATTGGCTCACACCCTCATCCGTTCGTTGCCTGAAGCCTTTCTTATTTCCTTGGGGCTGTCACGCTGAGAGAGCTTCTGAATAGCTAGTACTGCAAGAAAGGCTATATATAACTTTTCAGAAACCGTACGACACTCGTTTAAACTCACAAAGGGATGGGTTCCATTGGTCGGTGGTATGTGGGAACAATGGGTGGATATCCTGCGTATGGTTGGCTGTATCTATAGTCTGGGTAGACAGAGGGCCGACGACTTTCCCTGGACGTCTTTAAAAGCTAAACAACAAGAAAAATAACTATATCATATGTCAGCTATATAATTAGACATTGTATAATTAGACATTAAGTGTTCATGGAGGTTTGCATGTATACGAGCGTATGCACTTGTGTGTTTGTACTAGTCAGATATTTACAATGGCGTCCTTAAGTTGCTCGTAAAAGCAATACATATGTCGACTCTAACTTGTCCATTAATATGCATGGTGTCAGTATAGCCCTTGTATACTATCTATAATGTATTTGCCACGCTCCTTGATCAACTCCTGGATCCGCGTGTGGAGAGTGTACAAGAGATAATAAATTCTTCATTGGTTTGAACATTATATTGAATATCATTTGCATTGGAATTTTAGCATAATTTATTTGGCAAAGTGTGAAGTACTTTGTTTTCTATCTAAGCATTTAGTCTTAAAGAGCGTATCTACTGGGGTGAACCGTTCAGAGTTGCTGCCAGTGCGCGAGGCATCGCGAGAAGAAGCAGATTTTTAGAAAAGCAAAAGAGGATGAAAGACTGCAAGATAGAATTTTAGAGCGAACAGAAGGAGAAGTCGCATTCCAACGAGAGGGATCAATTGAAGTAAAGGATCGAGACTGAGCCATAACTGTTCTAGTTCGAGACGCCAAGAGGTCAGGTCAATTGGACGAGCGAAGTGGACGTAGAGAAGAAGCTGAACGATGCCTAAGTATTACGTCAACCAAATATTTCCGGGCAAGACCCCGCTTGGCCTTGAAGATTAGAATGAGAAGTTTAAATTGTAACAGCACGGAGAAGGAGGCATTGAAGTTCATCAAACAAAAATGCAGAGATGCAAGAGTATCAAGAAAGGTTGGAAGTCAAATATAGCTGCGTTGAGCATTGACTGAAAAGGAGAGAAACGGATGGCCAATAAAAGTCCAGTAGTTAGTGTGTAAGTAACAACCAAAAGAACATGGTTTCAAATCTGTTTCAATACAGATAGATATTGACGGTTTCTGTTCAATTTATGTCTCCCAATAAACTCAGGTCTACATAATGACCAGAAATTGTCAGTGGCGAGGTCGATCTGTGAGGTAGAGGACGTCATCATCTGCGAGGCTAAGAACGTGATATCAATAAGACTTCATATCAATGGCTGCTTATAGGAGCCTTCTATTGTCCTTCTAGTTGGAAGGCTGCAGTTTATTTACCTTTCTGATATCGTCAAGGTCAAGGGCAAGGACCCTGTCCCGGTCATTGCTGTTGCTGATGCTGCTGCTGCTGCTGTTGGTTGAATTGTGATTATGTCTTGGTTGGATGCTGTTGAGCATCAATTGTTGCATTATCATCTGGTGCATCTGAGCATTCTGCATCATCATCATCTCGTACATATCTAAGATATAATCAGAAGTATAATATAAGATATTATAGTTAGAAGTAAAACATATAAGATATAATTAAAAGTATAATAAGATGTAATTGGAAGTAAATAATAATCGATTCATCAGGCAAAATTGATTTCATTTACTTTTATACTTAAACAGTAAACGTCTGAAAACTGTAATGATATATATATATATACGTGAGCGAATATCTACTACACAAGAAAGCAATATATATATTTATTGAAACGAGCTGATGACTGGCTTATCTCCATCGGCTTCTCTCTCTTCAAAGGCGTTTCTTTTCAATCTGGGTTTCCGTGCTGAGAGCGACTCTGAATAGTCAGTCTGTGAGAGGCGCTATATAAATCTAATGATACGGTATACGATAGGCGAACAGATAACCACAAATATAAGATAGAGTTTCATCTCAATGAACCCACCACTTCTAGAGTTGTTCGTTGGTTGCTGCTGGCTGACAGTTTGCGGTGGTACGACCTGATACGGTTGCATGAATTGGTAAGTGGAAACTGGGAGCGGATATGCTTGAACGGGTGGAAGAACTGGAGGTGGAAGCGGTGCGTGTTCTATTGGTTGAAGTCTTACTGGGTAGTAGTAATTCATTTCACCATGTCGTCTTGACTCTACAAAGACAGTGCGTGCGATGACAATCTGTTTTATTTTACGATAAATAATCAGCAGGCCTATTATGTATATATGGAACACACTTGTGATTTCACTGATCGTCTCACACCAAAATGAATACTTCGCAGTAACAGAGTTATGTGTCTACAGTTGGCATTGAATAGCACATAGACCTGTGCATATGCGTAGAAGACAGAAAGTATTAACTTGATGCATTAACTTTCTCTTTAATGACTGACGTCTGTCGTACTGAACATTTAAACGACTTGATTAATTTACGGTAAGTAGGCATGTCATAGTTATAAGTGGTACTTAATTCTGTGTTACTATCGCATACATACTTACATAAATAAGGAATAAACTGCATACGTTAACCAATTTATACACGTACACATACTCATATCCAAGTATAGTTTGCCTGTGATGGATAAACTTAGACACCTGTTAGCTGAGGTTGTGATTCCGTTCTTCGATTTGGTCGATGTCTCCTCGGTGCCACTTCTTCCTCTGGATTCGACCTCGGTCGCAGAAGCTGACGAGAAAGCTGCTGTTCGTGCTACGCATTTCATACGAGATAAAATTAGGCTTTTTGCATTAAGTCTGTGCAGTTTCAATAAAATTCATAAACGTGGCATATGTGCTGTCAGTATATATACTATTAGATGCTGAATCTGTAGGCCATGTTGCGCTGAATAGTTCGTCAGGTAATACTGCCAGTTAATAATCTACTTTTTTTGTTACCGAAACTTGAAACCGCCCTTCTTCCAGCTGTTTTTGCACAGAAGTGCACAGACACCACTCGACGGCGCATTTGCAGCTGTATCACATATAATATATTCTGTAATATACTATATGTGGCTGTACTGCAGAGCAATTGCGCGCAAAGGACTTGCTCAAGGTCCCTCCCTGCACAGTGACTGACGCCTCGGACGAAGGTCGAACACTCTCACTCAGCGCACATTGAACGTTACGGGCGGAGCGCTCTAACCGATCGGCCACCGCGCCACACAGTAGCTCTTGTTTCACTATGAACGTGAAGTCTTAAAAGCTAAACTTAACTGCATGTCTGTCTTGCTGACTCAGTTACTTAATACTGAACTGCATTCGTTGCTCCATACGTGTACGTCAGAGATAGACTGATGAAGGATGATGGATGACCGACTGAATGACTGACTAATTGGCACATTTAATGACTAATTGACTAACAAACTTAACGACTTACTGATTGACAAATGTAATGACTAACTGACCGATAAATGTAATGACTAACTGACTGGCAGATTAAATGACTAACTGACTGAAGGTCTAACTAACCAAATGACTGGCTGAGTGACTTATTGAATTAGTGACTGACTGAATGTGTCCATTTCGACCGCGATAGAATCTTCCTTTGCTGTTGGTTGCATAGATATACATAGATCTAAAAGATGAATTTTGAACCTCCTCACCTTCAGCCTATCTAGAAGTTCCTTTCTCTGAAAAGCTGCTTCCTTCAGGTGGTTATACTTCTCATCGATGACTGGCTGGGTAGTTCTACCTATTTTAAGAAACGACATAACTAAGATGTACAGAAAATTGCCTTGTAAAGCGATTAATTTATAATGATACACTATTTACAGCCATCGATCGAGGGATCCTATATCTTCCGACCAATGACTGAAATAATGGGACCAACGAATTGCTAATTAACGAGTGAATGAATTAATAAATTAACGAACATATGCAACAAAGCTTAGCGTAAACCAGAAAGAATAAACAATAATAAAGCCGTTTACAAGAGATCGCTTTAAGGAGGGCAACGATCGAATGACTTTAATTGGTGAAAATTAAGATCATTTGCATAACTGACATCAGACCTTGGTTCACAATAGAATTCGTCTGTTCCCTTTCTTTTTCAAGCCTCTACAAAATAAAGAAATACAAGAAACTGTCATTTGCAATGCATCCCTACTCCCTATGCACTCCTATAGATACTGTTCATAGTTATTAGGCATATATATATATATGTGTATTATATATTCATTTCTCCTTCACTGGCTAGTTTTAACGGTGAGTCTTCTCTCAGTGTTTGCCCAATTCAGTCTCTTTGACTCTTTCCTAGGTATGCATAACGGCTCTTTCCTCTTCAATCCTTTCCACGACTTCTTCATTTGTTTCATGTTCCGTCCAGCTAATTATGTCCATTCTTCTCCACGTCCACGTTTCTGAAGCTTCCAGCTTTCTTCTGTCCTTTTTCCTCTAGGTCCATGTCTCTGCTCCATACAGCACCACACGCCATACCAGTGTCTTTATCATTCTTTTCTTCAGATTCTTGTTTAATTTTACTCTCAGTAGTTCTATCATTTCTTAGAACGTCTCTATTCCTATTGCCACCCTTCTCTTTATTTCTCAGCGAAGTGTGTGGCATCTGCCGTGATCGATGATCTTACTCCCCAACTAGTAAAATTCTTTCACCTCTTCTCTTTCTTTTCCTTTAATGCGTATTCTGCTAACAGTGCTTTCTTTGTCTTCAGTACCTTTGTCTTCGTAATGTATAATTTCATTCCGTGGGCGAATAATGCTGTTGGCCATCATTATCTGTTGACTTTTCCTGCTTCTTACCAGCATTGCTTGGTCATCTGCAAACCTCAATGCCTTAATCCATCTTCCTCCGACTTGTATTCCCTATTCCAGACTCTGATCAATGCTTCTACGACAAACTCTCCCATGTTCTGCTATTGAACAGTGGTAACGGACATCCTTGTCTGCAGTGCTTAAAGTGTAAAAAAAGTGCCTGGACGTTAGGGGAGCCGTCCATAAATGACATCACGCAATTTTTGACGATTTTTAATCCCTCCCCTTTGTTACACGTCGTCACAGATGCCACGACCCCCTCAAATATAACGTAACGTCACAAGGTCCTGATCCGCAAAATATCAAACCAGATGTCCAGAATGTAATGCAAATTTTCTTATAATTATCAAAAAATGTAATCGTAACTACAAAATACTTCAAATAATAACAGTAGAGAGAAGAAAAAAATGGAGAAACAAGTAGCCTATAATGATTACAATCTTATGCATTCCTCAGTATGAAAGATTATCATAATCATAATTAGTGTTGTTTAATTATGGTAACAACTATTGCTAATTAAGTGGAACTTGTTTAAATGAGTGCAAGTTTTTAATAAAATTACGTATTTCGATGTGATGATGTGACGCCACATTTCGTCGACCCTCCCTCTCCCCTTGTCACACATCGTCACAAATTTGTGACCCCACCCCATAGGTGCGTGACGTCATTTATGGACGGCCCGAGTGTCAAAAAGTAAAGAACTAAAGATTGCAAAGGCTGAGGACCAACATATTAAGTCGACGACAAATGGTTCATGCACTATGGTCCACTGTGTTCGTTAAAATAGAAGCTGGATTGGTGATATTAATGATGCTGGAATAGAAATTGGGCTGGTGAACGAAATTCTTTCAAAACAGATGCTATTTAGATGAACATAACGCCTACTGAAATAAAAGTTGGATCATTGAAAAGAATATTTGCATAAATAGAAGTTGGATTGACAAAAATTGTTCTTGCTGAACCAGAAGCTGGATTTGGCAGACATTATTATTATCAATCCAACTTCTATTTAACCAAATACAATGGGTGAAAAATAGAATTTGTTATCATTTGTTAGTCCATCAACCATTATTTAGTCGTCAATTATTATTTGTTGGTGAAATATTTTTTGTAATTGAAAGCGTAGACCTACAGAGAATTACTTTCCTATGTGAAAGGGGCCATTGGCACCGGCATCTTTTTGGAAGTTTAAAAAATAAAGTTTGTAAACGCGCAAAGCTCGAAATTTTTTCTTCCTCTTTTTCCTGTTGATTCTAACGTACGCACATAGAGGAATTGCACTGTTGCATGGACGCTCATGGACGACGTCCAGGCTCTGCTGGTCAAATAAGTGGCAGGACGGCGTCCAGCCTCGAAAATAAGTGCCTGGACGCCGTCAATGACCGTCCAGGCACACTTTAAACCCTGCTTGTCTCCCAAATATGAGTACCTTATCCATTCCAAGTCCTTCAAGTCTCGAAATCGATTGATGCGTTGCCAGCTGTAGGCCTAAAACCGGCGTTTAATAAACACAGAATTGACTATGAAATGAGCATATAATAATGAAGGCCTAATTAATTCGACGATTAATTTTATTAATATGAACCGCACAGTGCTCGTCAGTAAGCGGGTAACATACGCGTAGCTTTAGAAAGTTTAGAGTAACGCCCTAAAATGTGCGTATTACGGTTACGATTACACTATCGACCGGTGTCTGAGCCTATGAGCGTGATCGATGGATAATTGATTGATTTATTGATTGGTCTGTCTCTGACAACATTTCCAAGTCAACATGAATCGACCCATGATATGTAGGCCTAGTATTAGGCTCATTCGGCTGATGGTCATAGGCCGTATCAGAAGCCTTGCTGTTTACTGTCAGCTGTCATTTATAGTGATCGCATTATACATACGATTATTATTGATCTCATATTGGCAATTTTGAGCGATGCACTTAGCGGTTGAATATGGAAGAGATTAGATCGATTGCAATGTTTACCGTTGGATCAATATGGAAAACTGGAGCTAACTCAGCGTACATTCGTTGTCTACGCATAATTATATGTACCGATGGGAATGTTGGAATAGGGTATAGGATGGGGTAAAATGAACTGGAGAAATAAGACTTCCGGTTTACACCACGTTCATGGTGCAGTAGACCTATGCATAAAGTCGCTCACTAATATTTAATCAAATTACTCCTTTTACGCTGTAATAATTACAATGCACAATGGTCAGTTCAAGCTATGATGATCCGCTGCGAAAGTACATTTGAAATCCATTTGACCAATAACACAGAGAATCAAGAAGCGAAGAGTGTATGAGGTCAGATTATCCAATTTCCTGCAGCATTGTAACAGAGGGGTGGATTAACCAAGCACTTTTTAACACTCAACAATGTGTAGAGAACAGTAGTTTTAAATTGAACGTTGCATTGTCAACAAGTGAGTCCACAGTTCAAGTTGTATTCGCAATCGCTGTCGAGCCGTGAAAGAAAGTTGGCCAGTAGGAATACGTAAGCTTATCTTTCAAATGGTAGCATAGTAGTAGCGTAGTTTCAGCTTAACGACGCCGTGTACTAACAAAGATCATCAGCGTCGCCCTCCTTCTTTATGTAGGTTTGGGACTGGCACCTGTCAGAGTGAGAACCGTGGCGGAGTTTTCAAGTAGTACGATTCATCTGTCTATAGTCTAAGCAGGAAAATCTTACCTCCACATTCCATTTTAAGGAGATTTGTAAAACCAAACGATAGACCTAAAGCTTAGCTCTATTGTTGACGCGTTAACTCCAGTTTTCTAAACCACTGCCCACTTGTAAGCTAAAGGCAGACACCAGCCTATTGGCGCTTAGCATAAAGTCACAGATGCTGTCCAAAGATGACAAGTGAGGAATTACTTGTGTTTGTCAGAAGACAACAGAGCATGTAATTGCAATTGTAAAAGTGATTGCAAAATTTATGTAGAGCCACTTCGATAAAAAATTAGAGGCGCCATGAATCTGATAGACGTACTCGTTCTCTCCATGCTTCTAAAGCGCCACTCGTAAGCCAAGCACAGAGCACCAACTTATTCATGAGGGCTGAGAAATAACTGCAATCAAACAGAAGGGTTTCAAACGCTTATCACTGTATAATTATTTGTGTAGGACTGTAGGGCTGTAGGTCTATCACCAAGAAGGCTCATTACTTGCTGACAAGATTCGGTTTCGTATCATTGACTTGAGTTTAATCATCTTTGGGAATCAAACGTTTTACATATATATTCGTATGATAGGCAGGCAGAGTCCTCGCTCTCTGTAGAACAAGAGACAGTGAATGTCAAAGATATACATATATATATATATATATCTAAAAAGGAATCAGTAACTTAAAAATATCCCAAACGGTTGTTTGTTAAAACATGTGTTCTGGGCAAAAACTTCTCGAATGAATGAAACTGTCATAGAAGACAGTACAACTGTAATTTGATATTGCCCTTCTTACAATTAGTTCACAAGTGTTGGCCTATACACACGCCTCGACGACGTAATTGCAGTTATATTGCGAAGCAATTAATTGTGCGCGAAGGACTTGCTCGAGGTACCAAAACAGAAATTATCTCCTTGGACGAGAGTCGAACCCGCACTCTCCCTCCGCGTCACAGGCCAGCCGCTCTGACCAATCGGCCACCGTGCCACACTGATATCGTGTAACACGGTTTTCATGGTCGAATTGTACGAAAGTTAAGGATTTCTCGAAACGTCAAACGCAAAATCTGTTTTTGGTTATCAGCTGAATTGCTCACCTGTTTGAGAAGACGTAGCTGGACCTTGGTCAGTTGGTCATTGATCGTTGGATGGACGGGAGCAGCCATTTCCTGCGGTCAAGTAATTGTTATCCTCGATCTTTGTAGAAGTCCCTGTCTTGGTAAGGCAGTTCGTTGGCTGTCTTCAGAGGAAACAACTAATATAACATCCGAAGAAGTTTCACTCTAAATCCATGTACGGAAGACTCTAATGAACAACACTGACACAGATCACTGTCTGTGTCTATGTCTCTGTTTGTCTGTCTGTGTCTATGTCTCTGTTTGTCTGTCTGTGTCTATGTCTGTCACTGTCACTATCTCTGTTTCTAAACTGTTTGCGCAGAGGCGCAATTGACTTGACAAATGACTGAGTGCACTGTTGATCATTTCTTTCTATCCATCGCCACAAAATGGCTACCGACAGAAACTGATGACGACGAAGGTTATAGGCCTCATGGGAAAAGAACTGGAGTACACGCGTGTATGAAATTTACACATATAATGCATGTATGTATGCATTGTATTTATGCTGGCAAACAATATATATATATACATGTGTGTGTTCAACGAAGTTATATTTTGAACATAATATATTATGTGTTATGTACGCCGGAATGCTCATAAACTAAACTAATATATATATATAATATATATATCTATATATATATATATAATATATATATCCATATATATATAATATATATATATATATATTATCATGCACGTATGTTCTTTTGTGTAATCCCTTTTAGAACACCGTCAACTTAGTAAGTTTACGGTCAGCATGACTGCTTTCACTACCCACTCTGTATGTCCGTCTGACTACGTCTCTCTGTAACCGTGTCTATGTGTCCCTCAAGCACTCCTTCTCAAACTCTATCCATGACACTCTCTGGCTTATCGGATAACGCCTCCGCTTGACCGTCTGTATATCTGCCTTTCTGTCGGTCTGTCTGTCTGTCTCTGTATGTGCAGGATTGTCAACAGACTTTGGCTACTTGTGTCGATAGAGCTGTCATGACAACGCGTGTCACGTCCTGGCTTCAATAATTCGTTGGCTGCGTGACAGGTGTAGCCAGATGGTCTGAACTTAGCGGACACAACATCAGGTCTTACACTTATCAACAATTCAAAATGTCCATGTAATATGTATGTATGTATGAATGTATGTATGTATGAATGTATGTATGTATGTATGAATGTATGTATGTATGTATGTATGTATGAATGTATGTATGTATGTATGAATGTATGTATGTATGAATGTATGTATGTATGTATGAATGTATGTATGTATGTATGAATGTATGTATGTATGTATGAATGTATGTATGTATGTATGAATGTATGTATGTATGTATGAATGTATGTATGTATGTATGAATGTATGTATGTATGTATGAATGTATGTATGTATGTATGAATGTATGTATGTATGTATGAATGTATGTATGTATGTATGTATGTATGTATGTATGTATGTCTGTATGTATGTTTGAATGTATATATGCATGTGTGCATGCGTTGGCGTATGTAGGCCTACATTTTCTGAAGGAGACAATGTTGTTCACATACTAAGCAGTTAAACATATCGTGTCAAGAGTGTAGTGAAGTGTTCGCATGAGTGTTTTTCAGTGTCTGTTCCTTCGTCCGTCCGTCCATCTGTCTGTCTGTCATTCTGTCTCTGTTTCTCTCTTTCTGTCCAAATACCGCATTCCCAGAAGAACATTTAATTATAGACTACGTTGAAATCGTAGTGCGATGCGTGGACTGCATACGAATTCAAATATAAGTATGGTATATATAGTAACTGGTCAGTTTAGTATATTGAGGGATTTGCAGGCAATTACTCGATAGTCGCCTGAAGGCGATCGATACTTTAGTCTGTTATTTGTGTTTATTTGGCAATCCGGAATATGAATGAATAAGAAATGAATAGTTGTGTAAAGCAATAGAGCAAAAATGGCCCATGAGACCCAAGTATTGATCAAGTGCAGAGGCGGCAATCTCGTTTGACAGGTGGGGGGACGTGAACCCAATGAGAGGGATAGAAAATGTGGGAAACGTGTCCCCTCCTTGTAAAAGGTTGGGGGCTTGTCCCCCTCGATACCTCTCCGGAATTGCCGCCTCTGATCAAATGGTTACACTATTTTGGGTCACCTGGAAGTTGATACAATTCAAAAATTCAGATGTACGCCAACCGTTAAGATTATAACAACAGAAGAGTAATAGCTCGCTAAATGCATATCATGCCATGACCTTAACAATTGCTCTTTTCTTTTCAACACTTAACTAAGAGATGTGATATATTAAGAATCACTGAACATGTGTTTGGCCTTCTAAACAGAGGCAATTTAATCAGAATGAGATGAGTGGTGAATTATTATTGAATTACATCATGTACACGTCCCCCCCTACCACACACCAGCGTATTCTTGTTCAACTAATCAGGTATGTGTAACGCTTTAACACTAGCAAGATGAAGCACGTCATCTTATTGCATTTGAAGAACTCTTATCACACTCGAAATGCTGCTGGGGTGGGGAGATGGTCGAATGGTAACACGCTGACAGAAAGATAAGAAAGATGTGGTTCGATATCCTTCATATGACATACTCAGCCCTTTATTCTCTAGGCGGTATTGATCAAATTAGCAGCAGTGCAGAGTGCAGATGACACCTTGCAGGCTGTCGTACAGTTTAATTAAACTTCTCTTTAGGCTAGCTTATTATCATCTACTTCAACTAGGGCTACTACTTCAATAATCGTATTGCGTATTGTTTCATTGGCCATACTACCGTTTGTCAATTTAAAATGAATAAGCGAAAAAATTATTATATTATTTATTTTTAATCCTAGAATGCGTTGTTTTCGCAACTGAGCTGTTTTAGTATGAGTTAACGATTAGTCTATTCACTAAGATGTTAATCCAATTGACAATTGAGTCCAGTGAACAACCTTTCAATCTAGTTACCATGAAAATTTCCCGCTGCCACCTTGTTTTCATCCATAGACTATATAATTATAATCATAGTCTTTGGACAATAATATTGAAGCACCTTTACTCTGTTAAGTACAAATACATATTTGCTGCTTGAGTATGGAGACATACACTCGACATTTCTATAGCGCCTGCCAGCCTCAATGAGAGCGATGATGGGACATATTCATAAGCGTGGTCGATTTTCACCTTGCGAGACAGGAAGTCAGCCTGTTTGTTGTCTGCAGTGGCGTCATCGATTATTCTTGAGATCTTCCGGTTGTGTTAATGATCTCTACGAAAAACTAGAAGGTCCTATATACCAACTGCAAGTCCGATACCATTTGTCTCCAAGGCTCCAAGCTTCTATTGATAGCGATACACAGTTCGTCAAAATTGTGCGTTTGCTTCTGAAAATGGATTCTGAAACTACATTAATTTATCGAACAGAATCAGGATGACGCGCCGAGAGCCCTAAAGGATCAAGGAAACCCAACTATAGAGTATATGTTGGCCTAAAGTGTATACAGCACTGTAGTCGCAATCTCAGGTTATCTTCAGAGCTGCCAAACAAAGTTGATAGTGAGAGCCAGATTATTTACAGGCGCATGGTCAAAGGCAAAATCTATGGAGAAGAATGACCGTGGAACTCGGAATCTGTCTCCTGTCCAGGTCCAGCGATCAGCCATTTATAGATAGGCGTATACAATTGATGGATGATGCCTGGAATGACAGAGGTGCATGAATGAGAAAGATAAGAGAAAGGAAAAGAAACATAAGATAACACGTACGTAGGCCTACGTAGTAGCCTACGTACCCTACCCCTAGACGTCTTTCCAATGGGGTGGGGTGATAACCGTTTGACCGATGGACCGACAGCGGGCACACAGTTGGAGGAAGTTTACATACCTTTCGGCCCAATAACTATTGCAGAGCATCCGAAGGGTTTTAAAAATTTTGGAAATCACTTCTACAAATCCCATAGGCTACTAACCTACTATATATATATATATATATGCAGCAAATCGTTTAGCAGTGGGTTTATCAATTGAACTGCTTATCGCGAATTATGTCTTGTTAGGCCTATTATAGGTCTGGGCCTAAACGGAAGCAGAATTCCAAATGAGGCACTAATTATTGTGCTGATCAACAATTCAAACGCTAGGCCCATTATATTATGATTGCATATTAATTATGCTGCTATGTTTGAAACTTTGAGTCATGAAAACGTGATTTCATTTATAAGAGAACTTTTATTTACTTTAAAACTTTAGAAACCTTTAGAAAACACTATGTACAGTGTCATATGACAGCCTGCGAGGAGTCTAAGCCAAAAGATGCTAGAGTCGTAGGTCTAGACTAAGATATGACAGCTCCTATCTCCGTTGTGAATCTGAATGTTCACGTCACCTACCTTGGAATCGATTGTCATTGCTAGGATACTACTGAGATACCACTATACCATTCCCTACGTGGCGCTGCTGGCGTGACCTTAACCGCCTCACATAGCGAATGGTATATGGTAGATTTTGTGCTTTGACCACCGCACAGACCAAAATCACCAAATACACAGCAAGATAGGAACCTTAGAGTTCCGCGGAACACGATTTGGGAACCGCTGTCTTAGTCTACGACTCTGTCATCTTTGTCTAAGCCTGTAATAGGCCTAGTAGGCCTACAGGATGGCGTAGCCTACTCATAATTTCACAAATCAATGCGTAAAATGCATTTTGGCAATGAATATTTTGCAAATTACAGGCGAGCAATGGTGTGATAATTAATCTGTTTTCTGTTGTGATGATGACGACCCATTTCGTCAAAATGATAATCAGTAGACCTAGTGTCTGTAAAGAGTTAGCTCATGTCGACTCTATGAAGATATGTGGTCTGCGTTTCCTGGTTGCTCTGCGCAAGTTTCATATGACGAATTATTTTAAACAAACTGCGAGAAGTTAGTCAACAATTAATCACAAAAGGTTGTTTGACATCGAAACTTTGAAGGTGTATCACACGTTCTGCTGTGAAACTATTTGATTACAGGAAAATGAATCGTTTATTCGGAAAAGCGAAGCCAAAGCAGCCTGCGCCCAATCTGACTGACTGCATAGCCAGCGTACGTATGATCAATTCCTCTCAGATTAAATAAGATTTTGTGAGAAATATATGAACAGTTTATTGACGATAAGAGCATTTTATTCTTGGCGCATTCCAAGTTGGAACAAACTACACTGGTTGGCCTATACATCGTCTATGGACTCCACTCCTTTCAAACCTTGTCATTTATTTACAAACAAATCACTTCGTTCAACTGTTCCCTCTTCCCCAAAACTCGTCAACACTGTCCTGTCACTTCATCCTAAAAATATGATGCTGCTCCAAAGCCTAAGTTGCGCCGCCCAGTGGTTATTACGAATTGCTGCTATAACTCACGGCAATTGCCTTGTAATCTATGTTCATGTGCCTTAATTTCGAATACAAAACATTAATCTTTCAAGAACTTACATTTTAGCCATAATGAACTGATGTGTAGTACTTGGATAAGAGCTCTACCACCTGTGGAATACCAGGCCTTCTTGACTAATTCTATCTATCATATCTAAAAGGTTGGCTGACTGTACCAATACAAGTTCAGGCGTTAAAGATCTCGTGATATGATAGTGTCCAATGTGTTTTTGTTTAGGTGGATGGTCGTGGTGAATCCATCGACAAAAAGATTGCTCGACTTGATCAGGAGCTTGCTAAGTATAGGGATCAAATGAAAAAAATGAGAGATGGTCCATCAAAGGTTCTTTCCTTCTACAAAGCCATCTCATTACATTCTCACAGTAAACAGTAACAAAGCATTGCATGTATCATTGATGTAATTGTGTAATATGTGATGGGACATAGTTTCATCTGTGATAATGTATGGGTGATACCGTCAGATGAGTCATCACAAAGTGTGACATATCAAATTCAATATATATATTTATAAATATATAAATTCAATATATATATATAAATTCAATTTATATATATACAAATACAGAACCATTGGAAACATATAGTGCTTACTGTAAGTTGTACAGGTTTTTAGATAAACATGATTAATGTCCCTGAGAAGAACATTAGGGGTCATTGCATAATTACGTAATGCTGAAAATGGTTGTTTTTGACTCATGTGTAATGCATCATAACGTTTCCATAGACCCACCCCTCTGAGTGTTATGCATTTATTTTGAACAAAACTCAGTGTAGTTTTACGTGGGCCTAATATAGATCCAGGTCTCCAAATTTAACCTTCATCAATGGTAGATAATAATTAATATTATGTTTGAACTTTGATTTCACTGCCATGTGTAGGCTATGAGGCTAAGCACTTGTTTAGTGTAGATTTATATGCTAGGCTTACTAGCCTTATAGCCTAGCTTCGCTTGGAACTGAATTTTTAACTCGGCAGGTGTGCCTCGATTGTGTCTTTTTTTGCTAATGCAGTCATCACCAGACCTTTAGGAAGCGGGTCTGCCATTTCGCGTGGCAGCTCCGTTCGTTTTTGATGCTCCTAACTAGTACCGCATTTGCATGTTAGTCGTCACAAGGTGTTAACTAATGCGCCTTCAGTTGATGTGATTGAAAATGGCGGCTGTTATAACATCGAATCTAAAAATGTTCATATTTCGGCAGTTAAGTGTAGACAATTTGTCATGTCATTTGTTCTGACTTGATTTAGCTTGACTTTGATTTGCTTTGACCTGAAGCCTTCGGCAATCGTGATATTGATGCAAAACAAAGGTACTTGATTTGCATATTGAATTTTGTATGACGTTTTAAATTAACCCCGCCTTTCTGAAAATATTCACGTGCTTTCACTTCTTGTGAGCTGAGAAATTGGGATAAGAACGTTTTGTAGAAAGTTCATATCGCCAAAGCAATCTGTTCACGACTCAAAGAAAAACTTAATCTTTGGTTTATAGTTTAGATTGAGTATTTTTAATTAATTACTAATTAGTTAAAAATAAATAAAAAGCATGTAACATTCAGCTAACCCACCCACCCCGTAACGTTTCACAACGTTTTGTAGCACCCCATCGAGCATTACATAATTATGCAATGACCCCTAAAGGGTGCTTTTTAAAAGTAATCTTGTCTTTTAGCTGAGATAAATTGATGTAAGGCAGGGCATGGTAAGTTAATTGCCGTGTGTCTCTACAATGATTGGTGTTTTAGATGCAGCACAGGTTCAAGATTTAAACCCATGGATCACTTTGCTTAGATATTGTCAACAAATTTGATAACAAACTAACTTTTCTTGTATGTTGTCAACCAAGTTTAAAGCAAACTGTTACTTTGTAATGTATTGTCAGCCAACATTGTAACAAAGCTGAATTTGCTTATATGTTGTCAGGAAAGTCATTGACCAACTAAGTTTCTTTATGTGCTGTCATTAAACATTATAACAAACTGTTACTTTTTTTATGTGTTGTGGGTAAACCTGGCATCAAACTTTCATTTTACCATCATTTTTCTATATATTTGCCATCTAATTTCTTAATATGAAACATGGTTTGATTTTGTAGAACATGGTGAAGCAGAAGGCTATGAGGGTACTAAAACAGAAAAAGATGTAAGTCATTCCATGTCTTACTTAGGGATCATTGACCATCTCTTCTAGTCATGCAATCTTAGATTTGCATGATGTGCGACTGTACATACAGAAAGTACATTGTTTTTTCATGTAAAGTACGTACGGTATGTGTACGTTATTATGCCGTACGTTGGTATCGGTACATGATGAAAATAATGTGCATGACATTATTCACAGCAAAAGTGATGAAAATCCAAAATAGCCTAATAGTACCAAACTCTAGTTCTCGTCTTAACAACTATTTGCCAGCCTGTCACTGTCGGCTATTCACATAGTCAGACAAATAAATACTTTAATCACTTGTCGTCATTACTCGTCTGTTCAGTGCGACTGTAATTACATTTGTAATGTATGCGTACATTATTCTGGTTTGTAACATACGGTCACACTCTGGATTTACAAACTTACTGTTGTATTACATTGCGTGTTTTGCGGATTATGTGCTTATTTCGTGCAAATCAGTTTCTCTGTATAAAAATCATCACATTCATTACAACAGCTGAACAACGACATTCATGGTTTATGCAGTTTTGTTGTGAAACCAGTTACAAATGATTGATGACTACATTGTAGCTCGTCAGAGGTAGAGGTATTGTTTATCATCATATTGAAAATGCCAGTAATAGCAGCATAACCTTAAATTGAGCAGTGTGATATTTGATGATGACAAAGCTTATTGAAACTGTTGCCAGGTATGAGCAACAACGTGACAACCTTATGCAACAATCGTTCAACATGGAGCAGACGAATTACGGCATACAGTCGCTAAAAGATACGAAAACATGTGTAAGTAGGATTTTCTGTGAGTTGCATTGCATATATTTGCTGTTAAAGATGGATATTTTGAATCCATTGTCGCACTGGTCTCTACTTCTCTTTGCTCTCTCCATACATTGTCCTTTACTGTGGCCCTGTAGTGCAATTTTTAGGAATTGAGTTTTGAGAGATGCTTAGTATGTTAAATGTTTAAATGTTAAGTCTTTGATTGTCCAAAATTAGAGAGATTCCTCTGGCCTGGGACCAGGTAAGCTGATCCAGGTTGGCTCAGGGTACAAGAAGGGTTCATCACCCAATGAAGGAATGCAGGGCTTTGGAATGTGATGGATGAGCAAAGGTGAAATATGAGGGCAATGCGTATTACCCTTCAGTCAGTCATATTTTCTGTTATAGCACACAGAATATTAAGCTTTGAGAAGAAAACCAAACCCTCAAGTTCTATTCATAAGTAGTCTCAGACAGATGCAGTTGCACTATGGAAGACCTAATTTAGAACATTCATTATTGAAATTATGTGATATTTCCAATCAATCATCATTCTATTTCACCGTCTTCTGTAGACGATGTTTGTTAATATGTTTTGTTTGATAATTTTAATCTTTTGATGGTGGTACTGTTTGTGTTGTCATTTGTCAGGTTGATGCAATGAAAGTCAGTGTCAAGGAATTCAAGAAGGAGTACAAGAAGGTGAACATCGACCAGATCGAGGTAAGGGTCTTCCCGAGTGAGGGAGTGGAGTGGTGGGCATATGAGTCCCATCAAGACTTAGAAACTAAAGTTTGAAGTGAGAATCTGTTGATTGTACGCAGCGTTATGAGATTCTATCCGTATAATTATCAATTGTGAGTTTGTAAATCTCAGGCAGTTTCTATCCGATCATATGACTTTTAGCATCATTTAAGCCAGAGCATAGAGCGCCTCTGAGTAGATATCTCGAAGGGGTGCTACATATATGCTCGATTACATTCCATGACTGGAACAGATGGTCAGTCATACATGAGCATGACATAATCTTGCATCTTTTTCTGCTTCAACACCTCATTGCTTTCTTCTGCTTCCTTCTGCTTTCTTCTGCTTTCTTCTGCTTCCTTCTGCTTCCTTCTGCTTGACCAAGTTGTCATTGGTTGTTGACTCGAGGTGTAAATATCTAAAAGTAAATGTAATCAAGCTATAGTAAAAGTAAATGCTGTCTTTAGGAGCCACATAAAGCAAAGTTAGAACAGAATACCCATTTGAGATATGCCATGTCTCCATATAAAGACTTGTGCTGACATGACTTACTTAGACTTAGTTCCTCCCGCTCCTCTTGGAACATTGGTTAATAAGAGATCTCCATCCCGTACGACCCTTAGCAGTCTCTTCCACATCCTCTCAGTCGATTCCCATCTCCTTTTGTGCTGACATGATGAGCGTTCTATAGCGTATCGGATGTTGACTGCTTCTCCTTTTTCTCTGGAGACTGGTCTTGAAGGCTGCTGGGGTATTATTTGCAGGGGTGTGTAACGAGCGATTCATTCTTCTGTTATACCATTTCAAATTACTGTCCATCGTAATGAATACCCCTCTAGTGGGACTTCTGTCCTTTAGGGATTTCCTCCCTACTGTTCCATGCCAAATCCTCCTTTAATGTTACCTTGTGATTCTGTGGCCATTGTCCTTTTGGCTTGGTGTAATAAATAACTTGATTGATTGATTGATTGATTGATTGATTGTTACTGTACAGGACCTGCAAGACCAGCTGGAGGATCTGACGGAGCAGTGTAGTGAAATTCAGGAGGTGATGGGACGGAGCTACGGAATGCCGGAAATAGATGACGATGAATTGGAGGCTGAGCTCGAAGCCCTTGGAGACGAGATCGCCCTTGACGACGATACATCCTATCTCGACGAAGCATCGAAAGCGCCCAACGCCCCAACAGGAGTGCCAGGAGCAGACAGCGTCACAAACAAGGTATTAGGGCTTCACAAGGTTTCTGTTGCTGTTGTTTTGTCACTATCACATCAATCAATCAATCAATCAATGAAACTTGATGATTGCTTGATTATTGTTCCACTTTCAGACGGTGTTCACTTAGTGTGCTGGCAAGTGCTTTACTTGTTTGCTTTGTGCGATCTATTTATATAGCACTTGAGTTGATGGTGTTGTAGTTAACGCGTTGGACGGTCGTCGATCAAGAGGTCGGGGTTGAGATCCCACCTGGACAGAAATTTAGTTGGGATATCTGCTTCATCTGTGCACACACCCCCCTTTACACCCAACCCTCTTTGATAGTTCGTCATAATGAGTATAATGACTGTACGCTGTCGGTGGCAAGATGAGATGGTGAGTAAGCAGGTGTCGAGAGGAGCAAAAGAAGATGACAGACGAAGAAAGCCTTTTGATATAGAGACACAGACCAATGGAAGCAGACGATCGACACCAAACCATCACAGTTCTAATATTTATATGTAGGAGCAGATAGATTAAATGGACACTCGTGAGTAAGGGTTGCTCCATCCGAGCTGCTCTTTGAGTGCTTTAGAAATATACACTGGATGGACAGGGCTCTTGTACTTAACCTTTGCCCACGTGTGGCTATGTAGACGAGCAAAACTCAATGTGCAATCCATGTGTACTTTCTTTCACAGGACGGAGTTGCGGTCGATGAATTTGGTCTGCCAAAGATTGCAGCCTAACAGCAATCAATGAGCGACGCAACAGATACAAATGCAATGTATTCTGTACTTACGAACTAAGAAGACTATTTGCAGGCATCATATTGTTGACATGCATACGGACATAAAATGCACACGTTGTGTACGTAGATGCATCTGTGTGGTCTGTATATACTTAAGTATACATGTATTAACAATATTTGCATTTTGTATATGAATGTGTAGAGTAAATACTGTTTTAATGTTATGATTACCATACCTTTTATATATAACATTATGCATGTGTGTATATATATATATATGAAATATGCACATTCACCTGTGAATATATATACATTCACATATATATATAAAGAAGATATGTTTTGTGTTTGTATATGTATGCATTGTATATACATAGAAGTTGATTGGTATGGATGGTGAATGAATTTAGGTTGCATATGATAGTTAACTATATTTTTTTGTTATGAGCTTAACTGCCTTTCAGCTTTGAAACTTGCTTTGTTTAAAATACATTGTTATTCTTAATTAACATTAATATTTATTATTTGTTTAAGACTATATCTTAAATTTTTAATTGTATAAAAATCTAATCTCAAGTTTTATTGACGACGTTGAGAAGTGGATGTTGTTACTGTAAAAAGCTAAAATTAGACATAAAAGTAAACTATAATAATAAGTTTTCAATGACATATATAAGTTTGAAAATGAATAATTGATGTGTGTAGGGAGTAATGAAACTTGTTTGTTATTCTTGATTTGTTGTAATAAATGAATTTAGACGAGGTATTTCCTCTAGCGCTATTTTAATGATGAAGGTGTCCTAAATGTGGGATTGTGGGTAACCAATAATTCATCTGATCATTAGTTTTGAAGAAGCCGTTCTAAATCAAATGCTCTTGTGATGCAGCATCATACAGTTGATGCATCCTTTCAAGTAAAAATTCCTTCAACCTGTTGTTTGGTTGTTCACATTAAATTCCATTCTTTTTTGGTGCTTGTAAATTCAAGCAACTTATTGTCAGATTATAGAAATGAAGGATGGGTTGAAATGGGTTAATTGTCCCCTGAACCCCAACCATAGTCCGTGCTTAGTAAGAGAGTATATTATGGTGGGCCTACCAGATGTTTCTCGCTCATCTTCAAATACCAAACCCAGTTTTTTTTAAAGCAATTCCATGGTAAGACAGACATCTTTAAGTTGTTAAGTGAATGTATGAGAAAGTGAACAGATACCTGGTGGACATAAGCAGATGATTTGGTTTATGTGGCTGTAGAGCCATGCCATTGGAAAATAAATACAGTTTAAACACTGGTTTAACCCTGTAATGACCAGCATTATTAATTATGCCTTACACTTTAGTACACGCTGGTCATTAAAGGGTTAAGTGACTGCTAGTGCGGCAGTAGAGTGGCTTGTATACGAGGTGGAGCATAACCCCCCTCCCCTAAACGCACATCGTTGAGCCTTTTGAAATTAGGCCGTTTTTTATGGGGAAATGATTGTGGTAGGACCTAAATGAAGGTGCATGGTAGGATTACACTGCACTGCAGGGTTCATATAGTAATGAATAATGTAACGGTTTAGGGTACGCTTACCTAGTGTCTGCCTGCTGTAGTGTCTGCCTGTTGTGTTCACCTGTCTACTTTGTTCTTTCTACTGTGGTATCTACCTGCTGTATACGCTTATCTACTATCTACTGTAGATATCTACTATCTACTGTATCATATCTACTGTATGCTATCTACTGTAGTCTATCTACTATCTACTGTGTATTATCTACTATCTACTGTTGACTCGTATATGTCACTGTACGTCTTCACCTTTGGCGTCGGATGACGTCGGTGTAGCGATGTTCCTATTAAAACCCACATTTCTTATGTATTATTAACATTATAATATGCAGTCAATGTTAATTAGTTTAAATTAATTCAGAGTTAATTAATGTCAGCCTATAAATATAATGTAAAGGCGCTATAAGATTAAATTAGAGCCCTTAGTAACAGTGTTGTTGGGGAGAACTGGTCGTTGGCAATTTGACATTCAGAAGGCAATGTTAATAGGTCTGATTTTGGCCAACGGTCGTCTGCTGGGGACTGTACGGCGGAAATGCGTCATCCGGGCTGCATGAGTTTGCAATAAAATGTTCAGTATTGCTGGTGCCTAGAAAAAGTCAACACGTAATTCTCAAGTTGCGAACTCTCAAAGAAGTTTTAGGAGTTCGGACAGTTATTTGACCCTGATTCGTCTAGAACTGCTGAGGGGTGCGAATGGTGTAGTGGCGAACAGTACTGTGATCGTCGAGTAATGATGGACGTATTCTCCGTGTGTAATCAGGAGTTATTTTCGTTCTCGAACTATCGGTCATGAGCGGTGGAATGCAGAAACTCTTTTCACGTTAATATAGATGGACTGAGAGATTAATATCAGCATCTATAGTGTGTCTCTTCTGACATACTTGTCAACGGAATCGAGGTTACGCAAGTATCACAATAAGTCCGATTCATCATTCGGACGTGACGAGTGTGAGTGGAGGACGGCACAGAAGCATTTGAGGTGAAGAGGCTAGAGGCAACAATCATCCGAGAAGAAGCAATCAACAGAATTTATACAAAGAAAGAATCCAAATGAACACTACAGAAATCCACTGCAGATCTGCTCCATTCCCGTGGGAGGTAGATATCTGACCTTAGAAGCGCTATTAGCTAATCTAGGCTGGCTAGGTAGTCATAAGTTAGATTAGTTCATAATCAATTTATATCTTAGAATTCTATTTTAATATTTTGCTGATTTTGACTGTTTTTGCAATATAATTGACGATGGAAAGTTTGCAGTAGTTATTGATTAATTAATACTCAATTGAACTCATGAATATGTATACGAAGAGGCGGAATGGCCAAACCAAGGCAGAGTATGTTGAAATGTGTATATGCATCGTTACAGTCGGCAGCAAGACCAGAGCAGCACAGACCCAACGACGGCTGCCAAGACGGCGATGCCAACCGGGAGCCCAATATGGCAAGACCGAGTTTCAGACTGAGGAATCCGATGAGGACGAATTGTGATGATTCGGCCAAGAGGAAGCAGGAATCACAGCTGTCAACTAAAAGCGCATCAAGTAAGGACTGTGGTAAAGAAGTCTTGATAAAGATGGAGGACAACTATATACATAGAACCGTCATAGTTATGAATCACTAATACATAACGCGTGAAAAATGACGTCAATGAAACTTATTAAGCGTAGGCTATTATTAATGTCCGTCGGAGATTATTTTAACCTTATTAGGCCTACGCAGTTACATAAAGGCTCGCGCTTCATATTATTAATGCCCGGTGAACCTCATTTACATACGACGGACGCAACAGCACCGGATGCAGTAAGGTCTACGCAAAAGATCGGCGAATAACTGAAACGTTGAAGCATGACACAATGACACAAGGATGGAGTCCGATGGACGACGGTAATTAGCCTATTGATGTTGATTGTCGTTAAACATAAATTGCCTGCATATGGGACATAGTATGGAGCCGACGCGTTAAGAGTACAACAACAGATTAATAATTTCGTGCGTTTTGGTGTTTACTGCCTTCTCAACACCTGCATTAGCTCCTCGGACAGAAAGATAGGAACACAAGAGTGTATACCCACTACCACAACCGACCACCACCATCACCGACCTTATTCTTCTCTGTCTAACTACCAGGTGTAAAGAGGGTGGCCCGCCTACAGGACGTAGGTCCTTCTTGGGGATTATCCTCCCTGTTGATCTAATTTGAACATTTTGTCTTGATTCTACTTGTATGTACATTGTAAGCTGAGGTCAATAAAAAGAATTTGTCATGGTCATTGTCATGTAAAAACCTTGTTAAAGTAAAAATTACCCCTCGTCCCTCGTAAGAGTGCTAGAAAAGGTCTTTAATTGTCATTTCTTCAAGACTACATTTCAAGTCATCTGCTATGACAACCCGTCGACTTTTCTTTAAGTCTGTCTTTGAGCTGTCATTAATTTAGAACCCGAGATACATGTATCTCTTTCCGTTGTTTGTAGCCACAACATATGACCGTCTGTTCAAAGCTCCGTTGCCCGTTTGACAGGTGGCTGAAGAATGAAACGGTGCTGAGCCCAGTGAGTTAGAGGCTTTGCCTGCGGCGTCTGTATCTAGATACTGTGAACTAATCTCCGGAGTTCAGGGAGTTGCGATGGTCGAGGCGTCTTCAACTCGGACTTTTATATGAGTTACGTGGGGTAGAGATCCAGCACTCGACGTTGACGTCCTACGTGCCGATTGGACTCCTTTAATTGCTCGACTGTCCGGGTGGTGTCCATATCCTACATGTGTCTCGTCTTCGACGCCAGCAACTGCATAGCCAGGCTACTCCTTTCCAGTCATACCCCTTCGAGCCAAGACGAAAAATAATTGGAAATGAAACACCACAACCAGGAGAAGATACGAAGATATAACGATTTAGGTATGTCTTATATATGTCCAGAAAAATGCATTAAGAAGATGATTAACAAATGCACTTATCTTAACCCTTATTCCATCATTTCTTCACTGTGCAAAGCGACTTGGTTGTTACAAATGATCGGCCAACTACGGTGCCGCATAGAAATTTTCTTGTTTTCGACCCATTCCCTTGGAATAAGACTCATAACAACCTGAGACATGATCTCCTCGACCATTCTGTTTTGTGCAGATCTTAAGATGTACTGAGATGTGTTAGGTTGGGAGCGCCTCTCACGAGTCTCACCTGAAGTGGCGCTATATAAATTGGCAATTGCAACCGCAGTACTGCTTTTTATTGCGGTTATGTTATTATATACGTCAGAATCGTCATTTAGCCATTATACTGTTTACCTGCCGACGGGGAGAAATAAAAACAGTAGAGGTGCATATGTAGCGTAACTAGCGTTGAAATTCAGCCAGTTACAGTTGTTGGCTTCACATAATCTGTAAAGAAGATGGTAATCGTAATATTAATAGGAAGACTGTAATAAAGCAGGTGACTTTTCAAGTTCTATCCGACTTATGTAATAATGCCGTATTATATAGTAAAGTACAATGTAATATTTAAGTACAACGACCTCTTTCGGTGGATTGCGTGCCATACATGTTCAGATAGATAGCTGCGCGTCAACTGAGTCTTACGCTACACCACTGCTCGCACTCTGGCAGTGCCAGTCCAAAGCCTGGATAAATGAGGCGGATGTCGCTAATGATCTTTGACACCACACAGTGTTGTTTAACTGAAACTGCTACCACAGAGAGTTTCCACAGTGAATATTAGCCAGCAAGTCAACTTGTTCAAAATGGGTAAATATACTGTCAATTAAGTGCATTAAACCTTAGAAGGGCTGCCCAGCCGATCCTGACCCTATCCCAGCCCTGGACATCCCAACCCTGCCCAGCCTAGCACAACAGCTTATGTCTTTTCAGTTTATTTAATATAAATCAACTTTATTTATCTACAGTTCACTTTAGTTCAGCTCTATGCACTTCAGTTTATTTTGTGTTATTTATTTTATTTTATTTCCGACCGTGGTAAGATCAGTAGAGCTCTGTCCAGCCCATTATACATCAGGAGGGCTGCCCAGGCGAGCAAGACACTGGCTCAACCCTATGCACCCCATCCCTACCCAGCCTTGCACAAAAGCACAGCTTTTTTAAAGTTAATTTAGTCTAATTCAAATTAATTTCGACACATTTCCGTTAAATTCTACTCAGTTCAGCTCTATACACTTCACTTTATTTTGAGGCATATTATTGTATTTTATTTTCGGTCGAGTCAGTTCAGCCCGGCTCTGTCAAGCCCATTAATCCTCAGAAGGGCTGCCCAGCCGATCCTGACCCTATCCCAGCTCTGGACACCCCAGCCCTGCTCAACCTAGCGCAACAGCTCATGTCTTTTCAGTTAATTTAATCCAAATCAACCTTATTTACATACTATTCCCTTCAGTTGAATGCAGTTTAGCTCTATGCACTTCAGTTTATTTTGTGGCGGTATCAAATTTCGGTAATAAATAGTGATCAGATCGGTAGGCCTACATTCAGTGACGTGGGCTCGAGACCGCGGTCTTGGTCTCAAGACGGTCTCGAGACCGGAAAACTGCGGTCTTGGTCTTGGTCTCGAATGCGCCGGTCTTGGTCTTGGTCTCGACTGCGTCGGTCTTGGCCATGGTCTTAAAGGAACGGTCTTGGGATTGGTCTCCGTCTTAGTCTAGCGTTCTTGGTCATTTGCCGTATCAGAGCAATTTCTTTGATATTTGTCGGTCACTTTCGATTATTAGAGACACCGGATGTTTTGGCCCTACGTGATTGTTATCGATTTATGACGTGCTGAACATCTATATATACATGTTACTATGGGCAAAAAAATGCATTTGCAACAAAACCACCCATTTCAAAATTTGCTTTCAAGAATGTCAAGGTTTTGGAACAGTCTAATAATTATGTGGTCGGCCTGGTGTAATCACTGTTAACCTACAATTCAGAGTACAAGTGGGTCTACACCGTTCAAAGGGAACGTTAATCTATTTGTTCAGATGTCTTATTTAGAACCTATACCGTGTACTGTAAGCAATTTATAGTGTGATGTTCTCAGGTCGAAACCAAGGACTGAACCCGCAAAAGTTCAGACTGGCCGGTAAAACTGTTTTCTGGACCATTATTAAGATTAATATTCTTCAGTAATAAACTTAATATTTTAAGCGTATTATTTTGTTTTAGCGTCTTATTAAATTGAATTGCTTATAAAAAATGAGTATCGGTCTTGGTCTTGGTCTCGGACCACCCGGTCTTGGTCTCGGACCAGCCGGTCTTGGTCTTGGTCTTGGACCAATCGGTTTTGGTCTCGGTCTTGGTCTCGAGGTTTTGGTCTCGTGCCCAACACTGCCTAGGCCTACATTGCACCGTCGTTTAGTGATAGGCATGCTGGAGATAGTCGGATGGCAAGGCGATGAGGGAGTGTTTTCATTTTATAAATTACGATTATTCTATTCAGTATTAAATTCATTATAGGTCATATACAGCTTGTAACAGCATCGGCAATAGCATGCACATTGCGCTGTCAGATTTAAAACTGTTTGACTAATTAAATATGCGCTATCATTTTATATAAAAATAAGAAAATAGAATAAGATAGCATTTATTAAGTAATAAACTACTTATAAAGCAAATAATAAAGCAGGCCTCACAATAAAGAAATTATAAGTTCACACAAAATTGAAATTAAGCAGTAAAAAAATATTATTTATCTCTACATATTGAATAGAAGGTCCTAAATAATAGGCCTATCAGTTAACCATGCTGAGAGCCTGGGACCATGGTAGGTCTGGCGGCTGGTGACACTAGTAACTGGTTATTTAGTATACAGATAACGGATACGGTACGGCTTCATACTTTCATTCCCTTTAAACTAAAACATTAAACAACATGGCTATAGAATGTAGGCACTTGGCACTGGGCAGTCTTACTTCCTGGATATTTTCGCTACGAAACGCAGTCAATACAATCTATTAAACGTACAAAAGTAAAAAAGACATAAAATAAATGAATATTTTTTAGTTGTAGGGGCCTAACTAAAGTTAGTGTAAACATATTTGGCTGGTAAGTTGAAATCAAGTCTGGATGAAAATAAAAAATATAAAAAACCCAGTTTGTATTATATTAATCGAAACAGGATGCAAGTTAATTTAATTTCGCCAGTATACTTTCGCACCCATCGAATGAAATAAATTTAGTAATAATAATAATGTCTAAACTCTCTCTAAACTGTCTATATCCGACACAGGAAGCTGCCTAGGGCGCCAAATTTTAGGGCGCCGAATGTTAGGTATAATACGGTTATGTTTTCAGGAACAAAAGTTTATGATAATATAAAAAGAAATTCATAAATTAGTTATTAAAAACTGGTTTTAGGCTAATTCCAATTCCAACAGCGATATTCTATTGAATCTCCCGCCTTCCCCTAATTTTCCTTTTCCAGAATCGTCTATACATTTTGAGAAGAAACATTTCTTTGTGCCCCTTGCAGTGTGTGCTTGACCCATATTTTCTCACATCTTACTGTTTATGCAACGGACTTGGGGCGCTCTTATAATGGATTACTCCGAAAGGGCGCAAAATTACCCGAGGACTGCTCTGATGTCTAAAAACATTAGGTGCAATTCGATCATGTCGATGGTACTTTGGTAGGCTGTATCGTGCATGTTAGTTTTAAGTCAAGAAAAGCTAAGCCGCATTGTGCCAGTTTTAGACGAGAGGAACAAAAATCTTGAAGAATGCAACTTATACAACAATAATTTTATTTATTTATTTTTTAGCAAAAATGCCGCCCCTAGGACAAGTGCCGCCTGGGGCGGTTCGCCCCACTCGCCCCCCCCTCGCTACGCCACTGATATAGAGGTAAGTTGGTTGCTCGCTGTTAACCATTCCTGCTTGCTTTATGCAACATAACTTACATAAGGTGGGTGATTTTAAACTGTGCTGTCACCTAGCGAATGCGCGTGTAGCAATTCCGTTTCGTTTGCATTCGCTAGGTGACCTAGCGAATGCGCGTGTAGCAATTCCGTTTCGTTTGCATTCGCTAGGTGACTGCGTTATTTTATCGTCCATGAAGTACGTTGATGAAAATAATTCGTCTCATGCGTCTTCTTACGGATTTATAAAGCGCATCTCGCTGTACAACCTAATCAGAGGCGCTTCCAGTGCGAAGAAACCCAAAAGAAATAAGTCTTAAGAGAACGAGCAGAAACATTTGTGCTACCGCTAGATGAGATTGCAGTACGAGTCTCAGCAGGAAGGCTGTTTCAGAGAGAAGGGCCAAAAGAGGCATAGGCACGATGCTGAACTGTCGCAATTCTAGGCTGATCCATTACTCTACGACCAGAGTCGGCGGCCAAATAGGCAAGGGCAAAATTAACTCAGCCTCTGGACACCCGTTCATTGCACATCCATGTTACTAGTACTACGTACAATAATGCTGGTTTATTTCAGAAATTTCAATCTCTTGTTAGTAAAGTCATTGCACTGGGACCTTATAAGGCCATTCAAACGAATGAGCGGTGGCGATGGATATCACCCGGTCAGACTCTCATTGAAAAATGAGCTGGGTCGAGACCATAATTATACGGTCGTTATATAAAAACGTTTACATTTACATTTTGCATAGCGTCGCTAAGCTGCTAAGAAAAAGCGCAACACTATCCGATGCTCTGAGAGCAATATGTAGTCTATGAATTGGCATCGTAGGGCAGGAAACCTGCGTTGTTTACCACGCATAATATTATGGTTGTTTATGAAAGTACAAATCTTTAAATTAAGTGCATGTATTTTTTTAAAAGTCAAATAACATGAGAATCACCGCTTTCAGGAGAGTGGATATTGACCGGTTTTCGGACGAGAGCTACGAAGAGGATCAGGCGACTGACTATCGGACCTTCAGAGGCAGGTGAGTAGCGAAAGAAGATCCTCAATGAACTCATGCAGCAAGAGCGTTGGTAGAAGATCGAGCTCGGTAAAAGTGAATTTTAGCGTATGTTATTATACCATTATTTTATTATTTGACGTGAATAGATGTCCAACTGTAATTGAGACGGGATCGATGAAAAAGAAGAATGTGCAGGTAGAAACTTGATTGATGCAAGAAATTATGCTTAAATGGAAGCTGGATCGATGAAAATATCATGCTTATGCTTAAATGGAGACGGGATCGATGAAAAAGAAGAATGTGCAAGTAGAAACTGAATTGATGCAAGAAATTATGCTTAAGTGGAAGCTGGATCGATGAAAACATCATGCTTATGCTTAATTGATGCGAGAATGTCGTTGCTATGGACGTGGAATCGATGTAAATAAGGACTTGTATGCACGATTGATTAAAAGAAATATACGTAAATGGAAGGTGGATTGATGAAAAGAAATATACTTAAATGGAAAGTGGATTGACGAAGAGAAATATGCATGAATGGAAGCTGGATCAGTAAAAATATCATGCATAATTGGAAGTTCAATTGATGACAAAACGGCATCTCGGTTAAATCTAGTGGAATTTCTTATCAACATTTTGTTTAATTAAATACTCTAAAACACACTTTAAAATTCTTTTAAGCAATTCAGCTTCCATTTAAAAGCATTATTATTATCATCAATCCAGCTCCTACTTACAAAACACATGATATAACGAAGGAAATAATTAAATACGCTAAAATACACCACAAGCACATAGGGTAATAAAAGACGCTAAAATACACTTTTACCTTGAGCTCACATGACTTTGCAATGGAAGACTTGATAATGGTTTGTAGCTCATCAGAAGTTACCTAACTTAAGGTCGTTAGAGTGCAGTTAGTAGAGACGAATTCGAGTGGAGACAAGCCAGAGATGTTAGCTCTAACAGATTGAATTTTGGTGGTACAGTGCTTTGCAAAGGCATCAGCGGTGAAGGCGCAGTTCTGTGATTAATGTTCTTCTTCAGTTTCTGCCATTAGCTAAATATGTCTTCCAACTTCTCAATGGCATTCTGTTCAAATATCGGGATACTGCCATTGACAAAAATATTATGCGAATAACTTCACGTACAACACTCCATGAACTGTTTAGATTGTCTTAACACAACAAGTGATGAAGAGAAGGAGAGATGACATAATGCTGGTGGTCTCACGCCCCAAGCCAAATACCCAGGGGTCAGAAAGTTGCTGCTTGTCGGTGATGATATTCCACAGAGTATTTGAGTAGGGCAACTAAAGTCACTGATGACTACTGATTGACTGTTCCAAAATGAGTGTTGCAATGAAATTGTTAAGACAGTTTTTTAGATCCATTTACTTAAAAGTCCAGTTCTTATAAAAACATTTGACACTCCCGTGTTGAATCTGTTGATATTGCATCTGAACAATTTTACTGATTAATAAGTAAGCGAGAATAACGTAGTGTCGGATACTAATTTCGTTAAGATAATAATTTCATTAGCTTCACAAATGTTGCCACCTCTAAATATCTAAATATGTATCCAACATTCTAAAAATAATTACTATTGATTTCTCTCATGACAGGTAACAAAATGGGAGGGTACCATCAAAGAAATTGAGGATGGGGTGGGGGGCTGATGGGGTGGGAATGGGGTGAGGATGGGGTGGGGGGCTGGTGGGGTGGGGATGGGGTGGGGGGCTGATGGGGTGGGGATGGGGTGAGGTTGGGGTGGGGGGCTGATGGGATGGGGGTGAGGATGGGGTGGGGGGCTGATGGGGTGGGGTGGGGATGGGGTGGGGATGGGGTGGGGGCTGATGGGGTGGGGGCTGATGGGGTGGGGGGCTGATAGGGACAGACCTGATACAGAGAAATTGTGTCTCTATGTCAGTGTCTAGTACAGGGCCTCTGCCTCTGTCTCTCGATCTATCACGCATTGTATCAGGTAAGTCAAAGGGAAGCATTGTCTCACATTATAAGGTAAGGATTGGTAAGCTCCTCGCTCAGTTATTAGTGTTGTTAAGATGTACAAGGTGTAATCGAAGACAGAGATTTTTCTTGGCAGCAGCATCAGCTTTTACAGTGCAGACACAACACAGTGTAATAAATGTAAAGAAAGTTATACTCATCAATCAGACATTAATGAAGATTACACTGGTCAGCATGACTGACAGAGCTATGTCACGGGCAGCCATGGTGGAGTTTTTTTAACACTAGCGATGTACATGCACTAAAAGTGACTTGATAGGCAATGTTGCTCATTGTTAGAGTGTTAAGCAGTCAAGATTTTCCAGCTTATAAAACGATGCAATTCTCCACAGCTTCGTTTGAAGACAAATGATCCACAGGATCCTGAGTACAGTGTGAATGGCTGCCTTGTAAAACTTTGCTGAAAGGCGTTCCATGTAATTGTCCAGATATGAGCATTGTTGAATCCAACAGAGTCTGCTTGCGAGTAATTGTTATTATGATTGTAATCGTTAATTTATATAGCTCCACTAGCAGAGAAACTTATCAAAGGCACTCCTATAGGAGTTCTGTTGATTGATGCTTGGTGTATCATTATAGCTGTGCTATAGAAGTTCTAAGATTTTGGTGTTGCTGAAAAAGTCTTTGAAAGTAGTTTTTCGGCTGTAGATAGTGATGCAAAAGTATCAGAGGATATTTAGAGATTACAGATTCAGTGAGACTTAGTGGTCGGTTGTTTCTGTGCCATGAATTCATTTTTATTTTTTGTGGCAAGCCATGAAATTTCATTTGTAATTAATTGATGACTCTGTCCCAACTCTTTTTTACTTTGATTGTTTTTGGGGAAGATATCTTTACAGTGCATTTCGTTTGGCCCCAGTTTTTATATGTAATGTGATGGTCTGTGTGTGTCTCTTTATTCAATAGTACTGTTAAACCAAAGCTGTTTGTTGTTTAAATATTAAGTGTAGCCATGTAATGTAATCGAGCACTTATATAGCGCCCCTCTAAGATATCTACTCATGACATGTCATTGCTGAGTTCTGCTTTTCAAATAAGTAAACTATTTGTTTTATTTTCTTCAGGACAGAGCGTTGCAGTCCGTGATGAAGGTTCTGATGTCGTTCAAGGCCAATGAGATTGAGGCCGGCCTCAAAGGCCTCTACTAGACGAGACAGTACACGCTGATGAAGTACATCTATCGAGGATTCGATCGTCCTTTGGAGGGCAGCAGCGCACAGCTTCTTGTTTGGAATGATAAGGTAATTATTACCATTACTTGTATTATTAATACCAGTAGTAATGTAATGTAATCGAACATTTATATATAGCGTACCCCATCAAGATATCTACTCAATGATGCTTTTATTATAAGTTGGTAAGTAAGTAAGTAATTTGAGTCTTATGATTTAAAGATTGACTCAGTTTGATTAAGTTAGTAAAGAAAGTTAGTTATTGGAGTATAATTTAATTATTAATTCAGTTTAATTAAGTTAGTAAGTAAGTAATTTGAGTCTTATGATTTAAAGATTGATTGAGTTTGATTAAGTTAGTTGTTTGAGAGTAATTTAATTATTAATTCAGTTTGATTAAGTTAGTAAGTAAGTAATTTGAGTCTTATGATTTAAAGATTGATTGAGTTGGATTAAGTTAGTTGTTTGAGAGTAATTTAATTATTAATTCAGTTTGATTAAGTTTGTAAGTAAGTAAGTAACTTGAGTCTCATGATTTAAAGATTGATTCAGTTTGATTAAGTTTGTAAGTAAGTAAGTAATTTGAGTCTTATGATTTAAAGATTGATTCAGTTTGATTAAGTTAGTAGGTAAGTTAGTTATTTAAGTGTAATTTAATTAATAATTCAGTTTGATTAAGTTTGTAAGTAAGTAAGTAATTTGAGTCTTATGATTTAAAGATTGATTCAGTTTGATTAAGTTAGTAGGTAAGTTAGTTATTTAAGTGTAATTTAATTTTTAATTCAGTTTCATTAAGTTTGTAAGTAAGTAAGTAATTTGAGTCTTATGATTAAAAGATTGATTCAGTTTCATTAAGTTAGTAGGTAAGTTAGTAATTTAAGTGTAATTTAATTTTTAATTCAGTTTGATTAAGTTTGTAAGTAAGTAAGTAATTTGAGTCTTATGATTTAAAGATTGATTCAGTTTGATTAAGTTAGTAGGTAAGTTAGTTATTGGAGTATAATTTAATTATTAATTCAGTTTGATTAACTTAGTAAGTAAGTAAGTAATTTGAGTCTTATGATTTAAAGATTGATTCTGTTTGATTAAGTTAGTAGGTAAGTTAGTTATTGGAGTATAATTTAATTATTAATTCAGTTTGATTAAGTTAGTAAGTAAGTAAGTAATTTGAGTCTTATGATTTAAAGATTGACTCAGTTTGATTAAGTTAGTAAGTAAGTTAGTTATTAGAGTATAATTTAATTATTAATTCAGTTTAATTAAGTTAGTAAGTAAGTAATTTGAGTCTTATGATTTAAAGATTGATTCAGTTTGATTAAGTTTGTAAGTAAGTAAGTAACTTGAGTCTCATGATTTAAAGATTGATTCAGTTTGATTAAGTTAGTAAGTAAGTTAGTTGTTTGAGTGTAATTTAATTATTAATTCAGTTTGATTAAGTTTGTAAGTAAGTAAGTAATTTGAGTCTTATGACTTAAAGATTGATTCATTTTGAATAAGCTAGTAAGTAAGTTAGTTATTTTAGTGTACTTCAATGATTGATCCAGTTTGATTAAGATACTAAGTAAGTAGGGTATTTGAGTGTAAAGATTGATTCAGTTTGATTAAGTTAGTAAGTAAGTTAGTTGTTTGAGTGTAATTTAATTATTAATTCAGTTTGATTAAGTTTGTAAGTAAGTAATTTGAGTCTTATGATTTAAAGATTGATTCAGTTTGATTAAGTTAGTAGGTAAGTTAGTTATTTAAGTGTAATTTAATTATTAGTTCAGTTTGATTAACTTGGTAATAAGTAAGTAATTTGAGTCTTATGACTTAAAGATTGATTCATTTTGAATAAGCTAGTAAGTAAGTTAGTTATTTTAGTGTACTTTAATGATTGATTCAGTTTGATTAAGATACTAAGTAAGTAGGGTATTTGAGTGTAAAGATTGATTCAGTTTGATTAAGTTAGTAACTACGTTAGTTAGTTGAGTGTAATATAATAAATTAATAAATTAAGTTGATAAGTAAGTAAGTAATTTGAGTGTTATAACTTAAAGATTGATTCAGTTTGAATAAGCTAGTAAGTGAGTAGGTTATTTGAGTGTACTTTAATGGTTGATTCAGTTTGTGTTAAATTAGTAAGTAAGTAGTTTGAGTGTAGTTTAAAGATTGATTCAGTTTGAGTAAGTTGGTAAGTAAGTTATTTAAGTGTGATTTAAAGATCGATACAGTTTGAGTCAGCTTGTAAGTAAGTAATTTGATTGTTTTTTTAAAGATTGACACAATTTGAGTTAGTTATTAAGTAAGTAAGTTGAGCGATATGAATTAAAGATTGATCCAGTTTAATTAAGTTAGTAAGAAGTACGTAATTTGAGTTTTCTTGGATTTCATACAATATTCTTAAAAAATTGAGAATTTTAAACTGTTTTATAATCACTTTAAAATAGTTTATTATGATAAAGAGAAACTGTATGAACCTAATTGAGGTCAAAAATCATCATATTTAAACATTTTTATTTTTATATTTTATGGTTTAAAATTTTAATATCTTCGTTATTTCTTCATCAAGTGAAGATATTTCTGCAGTCCGCTTTTGCCCACAGGCCCATAAACAAGCTGTGAAAAAATTATTCAGTTCGGAGAAGGTCGACTTTTTTGTCCGAAAAAACCGATGGACGGTTACATCATCGGTTTTTTTCGCGCAAAAAAATCGACCTTCTTCAAACCAAATAATGTTGCTCCAGGGCCTACAAGCATCACAGATCTGCAAAAATATCTTCATTTAATAAAAAAATAACAGAGATATTTGGGTTTTTCTGAAAAATCGAGAAATTTTAAAGTATTTAAGAATCACTTTAAAATAGTTTATTTTGATAAACAGAACCTATATGAACCTAATTTAGGTTAAAAATCATTGTATTTCTCCCCCAAATTTTTATTTTGAAAAAATAAAAATGTCCATATTTCTGTTATTTTTTCATTAAATGAAGATATTTTTGCAGTCTGTTAATGCCTATAGTCCCATACACAAGCTTTAGCAAAATTATTCAGTTTGGAGAAGGTCAACTTTTTTGTCCTAAAAAATCGATGAAGGTTAGTCCATCGGTTTTTTCGAGCGAAAAAGTCGATCTCCTCCACAGTGAATAAATTTTTTACAGCTTGTGTATGGGCCTATAAGCATAACAGATCTGTTCAGATATCTTCATTCGATGAAAGAATAACCAAGATATAGACATTACTGTTTTCTTGAAAACTAGAGAAATTTTAAAGTGTGCCAGAATTGCTTTAAAATGGTATATTATGACAAGTCAGTGAAGCCATACTTATATTGGGCACTTAATGTCATTTCTTTTGACAGACTACTACAAAATCCTACAACTTGGAAACCGATTAGAAGACTCAAACACAGAAGAAGACAGGTATTTTAAGTCATTTATTATTTGGAAGTATTCTTTGTATATAATCTAAGGAAACATCTCTTTAGAGAAAAGTAATTTTTTGTTCTTCTTAGCATAAATCAGTCCATGTTCATAGTCTTATTTAGAGTGTTTTCTTCATAAATCAGTCCATGATCTTATGAAGACTTCTCTCATGAACTTTCATCGCTGTCGGAGCTGGAGCTTCTCTAGACATTGAATACAAAGCAAAACATTAATTTAAATTTTGTTTTTATTACATTGGACATTAAAATCTTCAACAGGGCAGAAATACAGTTGGAGTTTTTGCTCCATCTGTGCCCATAGCCAGCTCGGCTATAATGAGCAAACTAGCCAGCTCGGCTATAATGAGCAAACTAGCCTGCTCGGCTATAATGAGCAAAAGAGCCAGCTCGGCTATAATGAGCAGACTAGCCAGCTCGGCTATAATGAGCAAAAGAGCCAGCTCGGCTATAATGAGCAACTAGCCTGCTCGGCTATAATGAGCAAAAGAGCCAGCTCGGCTATAATGAGCAAAAGAGCCAGCTCGGCTATAATGAGCAACTAGCCTGCTCGGCTATAATGAGCAAAAGAGCCTGCTCGGCTATAATGAGCAACTAGCCTGCTCGGCTATAATGAGCAAACTAGCCTGCTCGGCTATAATGAGCAAACTGTGGGTGGCAAGATAGAGCTTATGCTCAATCTGTGCCCCTAGCCAGCTCGGCTATAATGAGCAAACTGGGGGTGGTAAGATAGAGCTTTAAAATAGTTTATTATGATAAAGAGATGCTATATTCTTTCTCTAGTGGGTTTCTTGAAGGGGAGCTATATAAATTTTTGAAATGAACGAAACGAATGAAATAATGAACATATGAACACACTTTAGGTCAAATATCATCGTAATATGATGATATTTGACCTAAAGTTGCCTGCTATCAAACTGAATCATTTCCTAAATCACAATCAACAGTTTGCCCAATATAGCCAGCTTGGCTATAATGAGCAACCTGTTGATTATGATTTAGGAAGTGATTCAGTTTGATAGCAGGCGTTGTTATTCTTGTTGTAGCTGCTTGCAGTGACCGGTCTTGGAAGTTTTGTCCGAGTCTTGACCGACCGCAAGAGAGTTTGGAACCAGCGTACTCGACAGGCAGGCACCACATTCCCTCCACCGATTCTGTGGAAACGACTTTCACCTGAAATCAAAGACGAACTCTTCATTAGACACTTGATGCTGGCAAAATACCCTTACAGAACACTTTGATCTGATGTTGAACGCTTAGAATTGAATTGTAGATGTGACTTATATTACGTTCATAGTTGGGACTTAACTGTGGTGGGATTGCTGTTGACTTTGCAGCTGTGTGCAAATGCAGTTATGTTATGTTATGTGAAACTGAATAATTATATGCAAGATGCAGATCAGTATCAAATTCAAAAGTCTTGGTTCTTCTCAACTCACAATAATGTACAACATTGTACACTGAACTCGACATACATGCACACTAAATCAATCCTTTGGCTATTGTGGGCCCTGGACCAGTCCAGGGCCCACAAAAGTCATTCCAGGGAGGGCTGTCTTAGCATGCATGTATGTATGCATTTGCCAATTTATATAGCACCTTATTAGAACCTCGCCAAGGCACTTAGCGAAATTACCCGCTTTACCAAGTTAAGTCTGCAATGACAAAGCTTCTTCTGCTCCAGTCCCAGGTCAAAATCTGGCAGGTCAAGGAAAGAGCCTCATCAACCGTTGTGTGAATAATCCACCCCTGCATCAGATATATATCCTAAATAGACGGTCAAGGTTTTATCAAAAAATCTAGAAATATTAAAGTTTTTGGGAATCACTTTAAAATAGTTTATTATGATAAACAGAAGCTATATGAACCCAGTTGAGGTCAATAATCATCATACTTACAACATTTTATTTTTTATGGCTTAAATTGTCAATATCTTCGTTATTTCTTCTTCAAGTGAAGATATTTCTGCAGTCCGCTTTTGCCCATAGGCCCATAAACATGCTATGAAAAAATAATTCGGTTTGGAGAACGTCAATTTTTTCCTCCGAAAAAACCGATAGACTGTGAACTAATCTCCGGAGTTCAGGGAGTTGCGATGGTCGAGGCGTCTTCAACTCGGACTTTTATATGAGTTACGTTGGGTAGAGATCCAGCACTCGACGTTGACGTCCTACGTGCCGATTGGACTCCTCCAATTGCTCGACTGTTCGGGTGGTGTCCATATCCTACATGTGTCTCGTCTTCGTCGCCAGCAACTGCATAGCCAGGCTACTCCTTTCCAGTCATACCACTTCGAGCCAAGACGAAAAATAATTGGAAATGAAACACCACAACCATGAGAAGATACGAAGATATAACGATTTAGGTATGTCTTTTATATGTCCAGAAAAATGCATTAAGAAGATGATTAACAAATGCACTTATCTTAACCCTTATTCCATCATTTCTTCACTGTGCAAAGCGACTTGGTTGTTACAAATGATCGGCCAACTACGGTGCCGTATAGAAATTTTCTTGTTTTCGACCCATTCCCTTGTAATAAGACTCCTAACAACCTGAGACATGATCTCCTCGACCATTTTGTTTTGTGCAGGTCTTAAGATGTACTGAGATGTGTTAGGTTGGGAGCGCCTCTCACGAGTCTCACCTGAAGTGGCACTATATAGATTGGCAATTGCAACCGCAGTACTGCTTTTATTGCGGTTATGTTATTATATACGTCAGAATCGTCATTTAGACATTATACTGTTTACCTGCCGACGGGGAGAAATAAAAACAGTAGAGGTGCATATGTAGCGTAACTAGCGTTGAAATTCAGCCAGTAACAGTTGTTGGCTTCACATAATCTGTAAAGAAGATGGTAATCGTTATATTAATAGGAAGACTGTAATAAAGCAGGTGACTTTTCAAGTTCTATCCGACTTATGTAATAATGCCGTATTACATAGTAATGTACAATGTAATATTTAAGTACAACGACCTCTTTCGGTGGATTGCGTGCCATACATGTTCAGATAGATAGCTGCGCGTCAACTGAGTCTTACGCTACACCACTGCTCGCACTCTGGCAGTGCCAGTCCAAAGCCTGGATAAATGAGGCGGATGTCGCTAATGATCTTTGACACCACACAGTGTTGTTTAACTGAAACTGCTACCACAGAGAGTTTCCACAGTGAATATTAGCCAGCAAGTCAACTTGTTCAAAATGGGTAAATATACTGTCAATTAAGTGCATTAAACCTTAGAAGGGCTGCCCAGCCGATCCTGACCCTATCCCAGCCCTGGACATCCCAACCCTGCCCAGCCTAGCACAACAGCTTATGTCTTTTCAGTTTATTTAATATAAATCAACTTTATTTATCTACAGTTCACTTTAGTTCAGCTCTATGCACTTCAGTTTATTTTGTGTTATTTATTTTATTTTATTTCCGACCGTGGTAAGATCAGTAGAGCTCTGTCCAGCCCATTATACATCAGGAGGGCTGCCCAGGCGAGCAAGACACTGGCTCAACCCTATGCACCCCATCCCTACCCAGCCTTGCACAAAAGCACAGCTTTTTTAAAGTTAATTTAGTCTAATTCAAATTAATTTCGACACATTTCCGTTAAATTCTACTCAGTTCAGCTCTATACACTTCACTTTATTTTGAGGCATATTATTGTATTTTATTTTCGGTCGAGTCAGTTCAGCCCGGCTCTGTCAAGCCCATTAATCCTCAGAAGGGCTGCCCAGCCGATCCTGACCCTATCCCAGCTCTGGACACCCCAGCCCTGCTCAACCTAGCGCAACAGCTCATGTCTTTTCAGTTAATTTAATCCAAATCAACCTTATTTACATACTATTCCCTTCAGTTGAATGCAGTTTAGCTCTATGCACTTCAGTTTATTTTGTGGCGGTATCAAATTTCGGTAATAAATAGTGATCAGATCGGTAGGCCTACATTCAGTGACGTGGGCTCGAGACCGCGGTCTTGGTCTCAAGACGGTCTCGAGACCGGAAAACTGCGGTCTTGGTCTTGGTCTCGAATGCACCGGTCTTGTTCTTGGTTTCGGACCATTGCTCTTGGTCTTGGTCTTGGTCTCGGACCATCTCGACTGCGTCGATCTTGGCCATGGTCTTAAAGGAACGGTCTTGGGATGGTCTCCGTCTTAGTCTAGCGTTCTTGGTCATTTGCCGTATCAGAGCAATTTCTTTTATATTTGTCGGCCACTTTCGATTATTAGAGACACCGGATGTTTTGGTCCTACGTGATTGTTATCGATTTATGACGTGCTGAACATCTATATATACATGTTACTGTGGGCAAAAAAATGCATTTGCAACAAAACCACCCATTTCAAAATTTGCTTTCAAGAATGTCAAGGTTTTGGAACAATATAATAATTATGTGGTCGGCCTGGTGTAATTACTGTTAACCTACAATTCAGAGTACAAGTGGGTCTACACCGTTCAAACGGAACGTTAATCTATTTTTTCAGATGTCTTATTTAGAACCTATACCGTGTACTGTAAGCAATTTATAGTGTGATGCTCTCAGGCCGAAACCAAGGGCTGAACCCGCAAAAGTTCAGACTGGCCGGTAAAACTGTTTTCTGGACCATTATTAAGAATAATATTCTTCAGTAATAAACTTAATATTTTAAGCGTGTTATTTTGTTTTAGCGTCTTATTAAATTGAATTGCTTATAAAAAATGAGTATCGGTCTTGGTCTTGGTCTCGGACCAGCCGGTCTTGGTCTTGGACCTCTCGGTTTTGGTCTCGGTCTTGGTCTCGAGGTTTTGGTCTCGTGCCCAACACTGCCTAGGCCTACATTGCACCGTCGTTTAGTGATAGGCATGCTGGAGATAGTCGGATGGCAAGGCGATGAAGAAGTGTTTTCATTATATAAATTACGATTATTCTATTCAGTATTAAATTCATTATAGGTCATATACAGCTTGTAACAGCATCGGCAATAGCATGCACATTGCGCTGTCAGATTTAAAACTGTTTGACTAATTAAAAATGCGGTATCATTTTATATAAAAATAAGAAAATAGAATAAGATAGCATATATTAAGTAATAAACTACTTATAAAGCAAATAATAAAGCAGGCCTCACAATAAAGAAATTATAAGTTCACACAAAATTGAAATTAAGCAGTAAAAAAATATTATTTATCTCTACATATTGAAAAGAAGGTCCTAAATAACAGGCCTATCAGTTAACCATGCTGAGAGCCTGGGACCATGATAAGTCTGGCGGCTGGTGACACTAGTAACTGGTTATTTAGATAACGGATACGGTACGGCTTCATATTTTCATTCCCTTTAAACTAAAACATTAAACAACATGGCTATAGAATGTAGGCACTTGGCACTGGGCAGTCTTACTTCCTGGATATTTTCGCTACGAAACGCAGTCAATACAATCTATTAAACGTACAAAAGTAAAAAAGACATAAAATAAATGAATATTTTTTAGTTGTAGGGGCCTAACTAAAGTTAGTGTAAACATATTTGGCTGGTAAGTTGAAATCAAGTCTGGATGAAAATAAAAAATATAAAAACCCAGTTTGTATTATATTAATCGAAACAGGATGCAAGTTAATTTAATTTCGCCAGTATACTTTCGCACCCATCGAATGAAATAAATTTAGTAATAATAATAATGTCTAAACTCTCTCTAAACTGTCTATATCCGACACAGGAAGCTGCCTAGGGCGCCAAATTTTAGGGCGCCGAATGTTAGGTATAATACGGTTATGTTTTCAGGAACAAAAGTTTATGATAATATAAAAAGAAATTCATAAATTAGTTATTAAAAACTGGTTTTAGGCTAATTCCAATTCCAACAACGATATTCTATTGAATCTCCCGCCCTTCCCCTAATTTTCCTTTTCCAGAATCGTCTATACATTTTGAGAAGAAACATTTCTTTGTGCCCCTTGCAGTGTGTGCTTGACCCATATTTTCTCACATCTTACTGTTTATGCAACGGACTTGGGGCGCTCTTATAATGGATTACTCCGAAAGGGCGCCAAATTACCCGAGGACTGCTCTGATGTCTAAAAACATTATGTGCAATTCGATCATGTCGATGGTACTTTGATAGGCTATATCGTGCATGTTAGTTTTAAGTCAAGAAAAGCTAAACCGCATTGTGCCAGTTTTAGACGAGAGGAACAAAAATCTTGAAGAATGGAACTTATACAACAATAATTTTATTTATTTATTTTTTAGCAAAAATGCCGCCCCTAGGACAAGTGCCGCCTGGGGCGGTTCACCCCACTCGCCCCCCTCGCTACGCCACTGATATAGAGGTAAGTTGGTTGCTCGCTGTTAACCATTCCTGCTTGCTTTATGCAACATAACTTACATAAGGTGGGTGATTTTAAACTGTGCTGTCACCTAGCGAATGCGCGTGTAGCAATTCCGTTTCGTTTGCATTCGCTAGGTGACCTAGCGAATGCGCGTGTAGCAATTCCGTTTCGTTTGCATTCGCTAGGTGACTGCGTTATTTTATCGTCCATGAAGTACGTTGATGAAAATAATTCGTCTCATGCGTCTTCTTACGGATTTATAAAGCGCATCTCGCTGTACAACCTAATCAGAGGCGCTTCCAGTGCGAAGAAACCCAAAAGAAATAAGTCTTAAGAGAACGAGCAGAAACATTTGTGCTACCGCTAGATGAGATTGCAGTACGAGTCTCAGCAGGAAGGCTGTTTCAGAGAGAAGGGCCAAAAGAGGCATAGGCACGATGCTGAACTGTCGCAATTCTAGGCTGATCCATTACTCTACGACCAGAGTCGGCGGCCAAATAGGCAAGGGCAAAATTAACTCAGCCTCTGGACACCCGTTCATTGCACATCCATGTTACTAGTACTACGTACAATAATGCTGGTTTATTTCAGAAATTTCAATCTCTTGTTAGTAAAGTCATTGCACTGGGACCTTATAAGGCCATTCAAACGAATGAGCGGTGGCGATGGATATCACCCGGTCAGACTCTCATTGAAAAATGAGCTGGGTCGAGACCATAATTATACGGTCGTTATATAAAAACGTTTACATTTACATTTTGCATAGCGTCGCTAAGCTGCTAAGAAAAAGCGCAACACTATCCGATGCTCTGAGAGCAATATGTAGTCTATGAATTGGCATCGTAGGGCAGGAAACCTGCGTTGTTTACCACGCATAATATTATGGTTGTTTATGAAAGTACAAATCTTTAAATTAAGTGCATGTATTTTTTTAAAAGTCAAATAACATGAGAATCACCGCTTTCAGGAGAGTGGATATTGACCGGTTTTCGGACGAGAGCTACGAAGAGGATCAGGCGACTGACTATCGGACCTTCAGAGGCAGGTGAGTAGCGAAAGAAGATCCTCAATGAACTCATGCAGCAAGAGCGTTGGTAGAAGATCGAGCTCGGTAAAAGTGAATTTTAGCGTATGTTATTATACCATTATTTTATTATTTGACGTGAATAGATGTCCAACTGTAATTGAGACGGGATCGATGAAAAAGAAGAATGTGCAGGTAGAAACTTGATTGATGCAAGAAATTATGCTTAAATGGAAGCTGGATCGATGAAAATATCATGCTTATGCTTAAATGGAGACGGGATCGATGAAAAAGAAGAATGTGCAAGTAGAAACTGAATTGATGCAAGAAATTATGCTTAAGTGGAAGCTGGATCGATGAAAACATCATGCTTATGCTTAATTGATGCGAGAATGTCGTTGCTATGGACGTGGAATCGATGTAAATAAGGACTTGTATGCACGATTGATTAAAAGAAATATACGTAAATGGAAGGTGGATTGATGAAAAGAAATATACTTAAATGGAAAGTGGATTGACGAAGAGAAATATGCATGAATGGAAGCTGGATCAGTAAAAATATCATGCATAATTGGAAGTTCAATTGATGACAAAACGGCATCTCGGTTAAATCTAGTGGAATTTCTTATCAACATTTTGTTTAATTAAATACTCTAAAACACACTTTAAAATTCTTTTAAGCAATTCAGCTTCCATTTAAAAGCATTATTATTATCATCAATCCAGCTCCTACTTACAAAACACATGATATAACGAAGGAAATAATTAAATACGCTAAAATACACCACAAGCACATAGGGTAATAAAAGACGCTAAAATACACTTTTACCTTGAGCTCACATGACTTTGCAATGGAAGACTTGATAATGGTTTGTAGCTCATCAGAAGTTACCTAACTTAAGGTTGTTAGAGTGCAGTTAGTAGAGACGAATTCAAGTGGAGACAAGCCAGAGATGTTAGCTCTAACAGATTGAATTTTGGTGGTACAGTGCTTTGCAAAGGCATCAGCGGTGAAGGCGCAGTTCTGTGATTAATGTTCTTCTTCAGTTTCTGCCATTAGCTAAATATGTCTTCCAACTTCTCAATGGCATTCTGTTCAAATATCGGGATACTGCCATTGACAAAAATATTATGCGAATAACTTCACGTACAACACTCCATGAACTGTTTAGATTGTCTTAACACAACAAGTGATGAAGAGAAGGAGAGATGACATAATGCTGGTGGTCTCATGCCCCAAGCCAAATACCCAGGGGTCAGAAAGTTGCTGCTTGTCGGTGATGATATTCCACAGAGTATTTGAGTAGGGCAACTAAAGTCACTGTTGACTACTGATTGACTGTTCCAAAATGAGTGTTGCAATGAAATTGTTAAGACAGTTTTTTAGATCCATTTACTTAAAAGTCCAGTTCTTATAAAAACATTTGACACTCCTGTGTTGAATCTGTTGATATTGCATCTGAACAATTTTACTGATTAATAAATAAGCGAGAATAACGTAGTGTCGGATACTAATTTCGTTAAGATAATAATTTCATTAGCTTCACAAATGTTGCCACCTCTAAATATCTAAATATGTATCCAACATTCTAAAAATAATTACTATTGATTTCTCTCATGACAGGTAACAAAATGGGAGGGTACCATCAAAGAAATTGAGAAGTATCCCTCTAATGCATACATACCCATGTACTAAAATGGGTGTTGAAGAGAGATGGGGACAATCAGTTAGTGTTTATTGATTTTAATTATAAGTTGTTTATCAAATCAATTGGCTAAATTGGTAATCAATTATAATTATAATTGGCCAAATATTAGCTATTTCTCCAATTTGATTCTAACTGGTTAGAGTTGTACCAATTAATCGACCGGCCGATTAATCGGGCCAATTATAGAGATATTGGCAATATCAGATATCAGTAAGATCATCGGCGCCGATATTACAATTTTTGTCATTTTGTAATATTATTTTCGATCTTTTAGAGGTTTGATAGTCCGAAGGTTCTATAATCCGACGGTTTGATAGTCCAAAGATAAGTGTTTAGCTCGAGAGTGCCTAGGGTTTGATAGTCTGAAGGTTCGATAGTCAGACGGTTAGATAATCTGAAAATCTTCGAACAAGAAATTTTTTTTCGGACTATCGAACTTACTATTGATTTCTCTCATGACAGGTAACAGGAGTTATGTTGATTGATGCTTGGTGTATCATTATAGCTGTGCTATAGAAGTTCTAAGATTTTGGTGTTGCTGAAAAAGTCTTTGAAAGTAGTTTTTCGGCTGTAGATAGTGATGCAAAAGTATCAGAGGATATTTAGAGATTACAGATTCAGTGAGACTTAGTGGTCGGTTGTTTCTGTGCCATGAATTCATTTTTATTTTTTGTGGCAAGCCATGAAATTTCATTTGTTATTAATTGATGACTCTGTCCCAACTCTTTTTTACTTTGATTGTTTTTGGGGAAGATATCTTTACAGTGCATTTCGTTTGGCCCCAGTTTTTATATGTAATGTGATGGTCTGTGTGTGTTTGTTTATTCAATAGTACTGTTAAACCAAAGCTGTTTGTTGTTTAAATATTAAGTGTAGCCATGTAATGTAATCGAGCACTTATATAGCGCCCCTCTAAGATATCTACTCATGACATGTCATTGCTGAGTTCTGCTTTTCAAATAAGTAAACTATTTGTTTTATTTTCTTCAGGACAGAGCGTTGCAGTCCGTGATGAAGGTTCTGATGTCGTTCAAGGCCAATGAGATTGAGGCTGGCCTCAAAGGCCTCTACTAGACGAGACAGTACACGCTGATGAAGTACATCTATCGAGGATTCGATCGTCCTTTGGAGGGCAGCAGTGCACAGCTTCTTGTTTGGAATGATAAGGTAATTATTACCATTACTTGTATTATTAATACTAGTAGTAATGTAACGTAATCGAACATTTATATATAGCGTACCCCATCAAGATATCTACTCAATTATGCTTTTATTATAAGTTGGTAAATAAGTAAGTAATTTGAGTCTTATGATTTAAAGATTGACTCAGTTTGATTAAGTTAGTAAAGTAAGTTAGTTATTGGAGTATAATTTAATTATTAATTCAGTTTAATTAAGTTAGTAAGTAAGTAATTTGAGTCTTATGATTTAAAGATTGATTGAGTTGGATTAAGTTAGTTGTTTGAGAGTAATTTAATTATTAATTCAGTTTGATTAAGTTTGTAAGTAAGTAAGTAACTTGAGTCTCATGATTTAAAGATTGATTCAGTTTGATTAAGTTAGTAAGTAAGTTAGTTATTTAAGTGTAATTTAATTATTAATTCAGTTTGATTAAGTTTGTAAGTAAGTAAGTAATTTGAGTCTTATGATTTAAAGATTGATTCAGTTTGATTAAGTTAGTAGGTAAGTTAGTTATTTAAGTGTAATTTAATTTTTAATTCAGTTTCATTAAGTTTGTAAGTAAGTAAGTAATTTGAGTCTTATGATTAAAAGATTGATTCAGTTTGATTAAGTTAGTAGGTAAGTTAGTAATTTAAGTGTAATTTAATTTTTAATTCAGTTTGATTAAGTTTGTAAGTAAGTAAGTAATTTAAGTCTTATGATTTAAAGATTGATTCAGTTTGATTAAGTTAGTAGGTAAGTTAGTTATTGGAGTATAATTTAATTATTAATTCAGTTTGATTAAGTTAGTAAGTAAGTAAGTAATTTGAGTCTTATGATTTAAAGATTGATTCAGTTTGATTAAGTTAGCAGGTAAGTTAGTAATTTAAGTGTAATTTAATTTTTAATTCAGTTTGATTAAGTTTGTAAGTAAGTAAGTAATTTGAGTCTTATGATTTAAAGATTGACTCAGTTTGATTAAGTTAGTAAGTAAGTTAGTTATTGGAGTATAATTTAATTATTAATTCAGTTTAATTAAGTTAGTAAGTAAGTAATTTGAGTCTTATGATTTAAAGATTGATTCAGTTTGATTAAATTAGTTATTTGAGAGTAATTTAATTATAAATTCAGTTTGTTTAAGTTTGTAAGTAAGTAAGTAACTTGAGTCTCATGATTTAAAGATTGATTCAGTTTGATTAAGTTAGTAAGTAAGTTAGTTATTAGAGTATAATTTAATTATTAATTCAGTTTAATTAAGTTAGTAAGTAAGTAATTTGAGTCTTATGATTTAAAGATTGATTCAGTTTGATTAAGTTTGTAAGTAAGTAAGTAACTTGAGTCTCATGATTTAAAGATTGATTCAGTTTGATTAAGTTAGTAAGTAAGTTAGTTGTTTGAGTGTAATTTAATTATTAATTCAGTTTGATTAAGTTTGTAAGTAAGTAAGTAATTTGAGTCTTATGACTTAAAGATTGATTCATTTTGAATAAGCTAGTAAGTAAGTTAGTTATTTTAGTGTACTTTAATGATTGATCCAGTTTGATTAAGATACTAAGTAAGTAGGGTATTTGAGTGTAAAGATTGATTCAGTTTGAGTAAGTTGGTAAGTAAGTTATTTAAGTGTGATTTAAAGATCGATACAGTTTGAGTCAGCTTGTAAGTAAGTAATTTGATTGTTTTTTTAAAGATTGACACAATTTGAGTTAGTTATTAAGTAAGTAAGTTGAGCGATATGAATTAAAGATTGATCCAGTTTAATTAAGTTAATAAGAAGTACGTAATTTGAGTTTTCTTGGATTTCATACAATATTCTTAAAAAATTGAGAATTTTAAACTGTTTTATAATCACTTTAAAATAGTTTATTATGATAAAGAGAAACTGTATGAACCTAATTGAGGTCAAAAATCATCATATTTAAAAAAATTTATTTTTATTTTTTATGGTTTAAAATTTTAATATCTCCGTTATTTCTTCATCAAGTGAAGATATTTCTGCAGTCCGCTTTTGCCCACAGGCCCATAAACAAGCTGTGAAAAAATTATTCAGTTTGGAGAAGGTCGACTTTTTTGTCCGAAAAAACCGATGGACTAACCATCATCGGTTTTTTTCGCGCAAAAAAATCGACCTTCTTCAAACCAAATAATGTTGCTCCAGGGCCTACAAGCATCACAGATCTGCAAAAATATCTTCATTTAATAAAAAAATAACAGAGATATTTGGGTTTTTCTGAAAAATCGAGAAATTTTAAAGTATTTAAGAATCACTTTAAAATAGTTTATTTTGATAAACAGAACCTATATGAACCTAATTTAGGTTAAAAATCATTGTATTTCTCCCCCAAATTTTTATTTTGAAAAAATAAAAATGTCGATATTTCTGTTATTTTTTCATTAAATGAAGATATTTTTGCAGTCTGTTAATGCCTATAGTCCCATACACAAGCTTTAGCAAAATTATTCAGTTTGGAGAAGGTCAACTTTTTTGTCCTAAAAAATCGATGAAGGTTAGTCCATCGGTTTTTTCGAGCGAAAAAGTCGATCTCCTCCAAAGTGAATAAATTTTTTACAGCTTGTGTATGGGCCTATAAGCATAACAGATCTGTTCAGATATCTTCATTCGATGAAAGAATAACCAAGATATAGACATTACTGTTTTCTTGAAAACTAGAGAAATTTTAAAGTGTGCCAGAATTGCTTTAAAATGGTATATTATGACAAGTCAGTGAAGCCATACTTATATTGGGCACTTAATGTCATTTCTTTTGACAGACTACTACAAAATCCTACAACTTGGAAACCGATTAGAAGACTCAAACACAGAAGAAGACAGGTATTTTAAGTCATTTATTATTTGGAAGTATTCTTTGTATATAATCTAAGGAAACATCTCTTTAGAGAAAAGTAATTTTTTGTTCTTCTTAGCATAAATCAGTCCATGTTCATAGTCTTATGTAGAGCGTTTTCTTCATAAATCAGTCCATGATCTTATGAAGACTTCTCTCATGAACTTTCATCGCTGTCGGAGCTGGAGCTTCTCTAGACATTGAAAACAAAGCAAAACATTAATTTAAACTTTGTTTTATTACATTGGACATTAAAATCTTCAACAGGGCAGAAATACAGTTGGAGTTTTTGCTCCATCTGTGCCCATAGCCAGCTCGGCTATAATGAGCAAACTAGCCAGCTCGGCTATAATGAGCAAACTAGCCTGCTCGGCTATAATGAGCAAAAGAGCCAGCTCGGCTATAATGAGCAGACTAGCCAGCTCGGCTATAATGAGCAAAAGAGCCAGCTCGGCTATAATGAGCAGACTAGCCAGCTCGGCTATAATGAGCAAACTAGCCTGCTCGGCTATAATGAGCAAAAGAGCCAGCTCGGCTATAATGAGCAACTAGCCTGCTCGGCTATAATGAGCAAACTAGCCTGCTCGGCTATAATGAGCAAAAGAGCCAGCTCGGCTATAATGAGCAACTAGCCTGCTCGGCTATAATGAGCAAAAGAGCCAGCTCGGCTATAATGAGCAAACTAGCCTGCTCGGCTATAATGAGCAAACTGTGGGTGGCAAGATAGAGCTTATGCTCAATCTGTGCCCCTAGCCAGCTCGGCTATAATGAGCAAACTGGGGGTGGTAAGATAGAGCTTTAAAATAGTTTATTATGATAAAGAGATGCTATATTCTTTCTCTGAGTGGGTTTCTTGAAGGGGAGCTATATAAATTTTTGAAATGAACGAAACGAATGAAATAATGAACATATGAACACACTTTAGGTCAAATATCATCGTAATATGATGATATTTGACCTAAAGTTGCCTGCTATCAAACTGAATCATTTCCTAAATCACAATCAACAGTTTGCCCAATATAGCCAGCTTGGCTATAATGAGCAACCTGTTGATTATGATTTAGGAAGTGATTCAGTTTGATAGCAGGCGTTGTTATTCTTGTTGTAGCTGCTTGCAGTGACCGGTCTTGGAAGTTTTGTCCGAGTCTCGACCGACCGCAAGAGAGTTTGGAACCAGCGTACTCGACAGGCAGGCACCACATTCCCTCCACCGATTCTGTGGAAACGACTTTCACCTGAAATCAAAGACGAACTCTTCATTAGACACTTGATGCTGGCAAAATACCCTTACAGAACACTTTGATCTGATGTTGAACGCTTAGAATTGAATTGTAGATGTGACTTATATTACGTTCATAGTTGGGACTTAACTGTGGTGGGATTGCTGTTGACTTTGCAGCTGTGTGCAAATGCAGTTATGTTATGTTATGTGAAACTGAATAATTATATGCAAGATGCAGATCAGTATCAAATTCAAAAGTCTTGGTTCTTCTCAACTCACAATAATGTGCAACATTGTACACTGAACTCGACATACATGCACACTAAATCAATCCTTTGGCTATTGTGGGCCCTGGACCAGTCCAGGACCCATAAAAGCCATTCCTGGGAGGGCTGTCTTAGCATGCATGTATGTATGCATTTGCCAATTTATATAGCACCTTATTAGAACCTCGCCAAGGCACCTAGCGAAATTACCCACTTTACCAAGTTAAGTCTGCAATGACGAAGCTTCTTCTGCTCCAGTCTCAGGTCAAAATCTGGCAGGTCAAGCAAAGAGCCTCATCAACTGTTGTGTGAATAATCTACCCCTGCATCAGATATATATCCTAAATAGACGGTCAAGGTTTTATCAAAAAATCTAGAAATATTAAAGTTTTTGGGAATCACTTTAAAATAGTTTATTATGATAAACAGAAGCTATATGAACCCAGTTGAGGTCAATAATCATCATACTTACAACATTTTATTTTTTATGGCTTAAATTGTCAATATCTTCGTTATTTCTTCTTCAAGTGAAGATATTTCTGCAGTCCGCTTTTGCCCATAGGCCCATAAACATGCTATGAAAAAATAATTCGGTTTGGAGAACGTCAATTTTTTCCTCCGAAAAAACCGATGGACTAACCTCCATCGGTTTTTTCGCGCGAAAAAATCGACCTTTGACAAACCGAATTATTTTTCTCCAGGGCCTACAAGCATCACCGATCAGCACAGATATCTTCAATCTTTGAAAAAATAACAGAGATATTACGGTTTTCCTTGCTTGAGAAATCAAATAATTTTAAAGTAGTTGGGAATCATTTTAAAATAGTTTTTTATGATAAGCAGAACCTATATTAACCCAATTAAGGTCAAAAATCATAATATTTCCACTTTAAACAAAAAATGAAGGCCTAAAATGTCAATATCTCTGTAATTTCTTCATAAAATGAAGATATTGCTGTCCGTTGATGCCCATAGGCCCATAAATAAGCTGTGAAAAGCAACATTAGCTTTGGAGGAAGTCGATCTTTCAGTATTTGGATAGATTCCGACCCCCTCTGCTTCTTTTTTGACAAATCGGACCCTGACCGAGACCACGACCCAACCCGATCCTGAACGACACCCCGACTGAGACCATGCAAGACCTTGACCCAGAGCCTGACCGAGATCCTGACCATAAACCGAGACAACTAAAGACCGAGACTAGATCTTACCAAGGCCTAGAGGACCTAGACTCAGACCAAGTGTGCTGATATCGATTTCAAAATATCATACTATGGAAAAGAGAAGCTATAGCCTACGGAAAAAAATAATCATAGTTTAATCGAATTACACCAAAATTACATAATTGAAATCTTTATTGTGAAAGCTTCAAATGTCAATATCACTATTATTGTTCTTTCATCGAATGAAGATGTCTATGCAGAATTGTGATGCTTATAGGGCAATATAGGCCCATACACCAGCTGGAGCAAAAGCAAAAGCTTGCAAATAGCGCTATATAAATTTCTCGACATCATTTTTGTTATATCGCTATCACATTTCAGTGGATGAATGTATCTATGCAAACCCGTGGTACTCAGAGTTCCCGGATGATAACAGGCTAGAACCACGCGGCAGTTTTCTATCTCCTTCTTTCTTCACTCGTGCGCAGGAAAATGGATCACAGCCTTACAATCCACTCACGTCATGCTTCGAGTTCATCTGACATCTTTCACGTCTTTAACAATATCAATTTAAACTATTAAATGCTGTCCGTGCTAGATTCCGCAGAGGCACTGGCGTTACTCAACACATCGAGACTGCACATGTTGTTGAAACGGCCTATAAATAGCCTACTATGAATGGCCCTCTGCTTGGAATCGTTGAAGCGTGTCCATCCCTATGTTGATCAGCGCGGGAAATTTGATTGGAATCAGATTGTCTGGCATAACACTCTCCCATATATTTATTCGTGGAATGTAGACCATATTGCTGCATGTATGTTTGCATATGTTTGCATGCCTCATGATGCCTCTACCTTACTATGTACTTATGTGTGTGATCCCAATTTAGTCAGATAGACTATCATCATATTTTACTCGAATCACTGCAAAATTCTAAAATTTAATCTTATTATTGAAGGAATAAAATGTCTGTTTTTTCTATTTTTCCTGCATCGAAATGATCGAATGAAACATTTTCTGCAGACACTGACGCCGACTTCTATTAAAAGATACTGGATCAACAGGCCAAGGATAATACTATGCAACAGCCAACAGTGCCTCTCTATGCTCAATCATTCGTAAATGTAGTGTACTGTAAATCCACCAAAAATTTTCAGCGCCCACAAAAGTCACGTCAGAGAGACCAGCTTATTCACCGGCGCTAAAGACAAGCACTAAAAAACCACGATAATTACTTAAAAAGAAAGGAAAAGAGCAAAATTGAGGAAAGGGTGAAAGAGAGCTTATGGAGGTAAGGTAGGGTGAGAGCAAGTGGAGGAAAGAGGAAAATAGCATATGGAGGAAGAGGGATGGCGAGGGGAAAATGTAGACTAGAAAGCAATTGAGGAAAGGGAGGAGAAGAGCATATGAAATAAAGGGAGGATGACTTTAAAATGGAGGAAGAGGAGGAAGAATGCAAAATATAGGAAAGGGAGAATGAGAGTATGGGGTGGAAAAGGAGGGTGAGGAATTGGTTCATTTCGATTCGCTGGGTGTCACCATATAAGCGGTGTTTCTTTAATGTGAAAAATTAGTTCATCTCGATTCGCTACGTGGCGCTATTTATACGGTGTTTACTTAACGTGTCATAATGAGTTCATCTCTATTCGCTATGTGGCAACAGGCAACTGGTCGAAAGTGAGGGTGAGGTTTGGCCTCACCGTCACTTCTCCTTTCCTCCAAACGTAACAGCAATAACAGCAACCGTCCCAGCATTCATAACAGCAATAACAGCAGGCTTAACAACAATTGTAACAGCAGTCGTAACACCAATAGCAGCAACCGTAACAGCAATAGTAACATCAATAACAGCAGACTGAAGAGCAATCGTAGTAGCTATCGTAATACCAATAACAGCAGCCGTAATAGTAATCGTAACAGCAACTTAAACTATTAAATACTGTCTGTGCTATCTAGATAAAGGAAGACGCAGTGGCGTAACTCAAAACATGAGACAGCAAACCTAACAGCAACCGTAACAACAATAAAAGCAACCCTAACAACAATCGTACTAGAAATACAAGCAACCGTCACAGCAACCGTAACAGCGATAGCAGCAAATATAATAGCAACCGTAACAGCAAACGTAACAGCAATAACAGCAAACGTAACAGCAATACAGTGATAACAGGAACCCTAACAGCAATCGTAAAAGCAATAACAGCAAACGTGCAGCAATCGTAACAATAATCGTAAAAGCAAAAACACCGTACATATGGCGCCACCTAGTGAATAGAGATGAACTAATTATAATACTTTTAATAAACACCGTATATATATATGGCGCCACCTAGCGAATAAAGGTGAAGGTTAATACGTTTAATAGACACCATCATTTTGGTGCCACCTAGCTAATCGAAAAGAACTAATTTTTCTGCCTCTTTTTCCTCCATATGCCCTTATTCTCCCTTTCCTCTATCTTGCTCTCTTCCTCCGCTTCCTCCATTTTGCACCTCATCCTCCCTTTCCTCCATATGCTCTCTCCCTCCATTTCCTCCAATTGCCCTCACCCTATTTTTCCGCCATTAGCTCTCTTCTTCCTTTAATGTATATGCTATCTTCCTTTCCGTTCTCAATTATCCCTTCACCTCCCTATTCTCCTTATGCTATCTTCATCCATAACCTCTGTTAGAAGAACGAAACAAGATAGGATATAAGTCGTTAACTCCGTCAATGCTCACACTCTGGCGGTGCCAGTCCAAGGCCTGGAAGAAAGAGCCGTTAAACAGTAACAAGCACTGTCCGCACGCTGGTGAAATGGAGGGAAAGGAGGTTGAGGGCAAACGGAGGAAAGTGAACTAATTATATCGTATTAAATAATCGCCGTATAAGTTGCGCCACCTAGCGAATGGTCGTGAACTAATTATAGCGTGTTAAATAGATATCGTGCACACTGCACCACCTAGCGAATGGAGATGAACTAATCAATGCGTGCAAATCGACACCGTATACATATCGCCACCTAGCGAATGGAAGTGAACTAATTAGTTCACTTCCATTCGCTAGGTGGCGATATGTATACGGTGTCGATTTGCACGTGTTGAATAGTCATGGTATATTACGGCATGTATGGTGCCACCCAGAGATTCGAAATCAACCAAAATTAAGGAATGGGATGTTGACGGCAACACCCTCTAATGAACCCACTCACCGATCAACCCACTAACCAACCCACTCGCGGATCAATCCACCCACCCACCGATAAACCTACCCGCGGATCAATCCACCCACCGATCCACCAACTGATTACCCCACCCATCTATGAACTCACCCACGGATCCACTCACTCGCCGATCTATCGATAGATAAACGCAACAGATAAAGCCGAAAATTTTATGGTGCATGAGAAACGATTTCAGTTTATTATGATAAAGATGAGCTGCATGTGCCCGTTTTAGGTAAAATATCATCATATTTTATTCGAATTACCGCAAATTCTAGACATTTTACTTTATTTTTGAAACCTTTAATAACCATGGATTAAAGTTTCTGTCTATATTATTTTTCATCGTATAAAGATATCTGCAGAATTGTGATTCTCTAATGCCAATACACTAGCCAGGGAAAAATTAGAGGTCAGCCGAGTCGAATAGTCGACAGCATCAAAAAGAGCAAAACTAATAATACACTGTGCTTAAAGGAAGCAACACGAAACCGAATAATGCGAAACAGGCGAATCATACGACATATTATTCGAATTACAGCCGATTCCCATCCTTATAATTATATTATTGAAATCTTTAATGCCAAATGTTGAATATAAAATAATTCGCAAAGTTCTCTATAATTCTTTCTTTTGACATTGCGCCGATGAATTAGGTCGTGGTGTGGCTCTTGTGTGTGCTGAGTAATTTTCGAAGATTTACATACACACTACATTTAATCGAATGAAGAAATCTATGCAATGAAATATCAGATCTATGCAGACACGTGATACTCACAATTCCCGGATGGTGGTAGGCGAGAATCATGCGGGAAATTTCTCAGGCGTGGAGCAGGTCAAATTCTTGCAATCCGTTCCTGCTATCCATGAAGTCCATCTGTAATCTATCATGCCTTTTTAAAATCAGCTGAAACTATTAGGCCTAAACACTATCTCTGAGCTAGAGTTTGCAGAGGCAGTGACGTACCGTAACTCAAATTAAGGTTCGAGACTACTCAGGCTGTTTGAACGACTTATACTACGAAGGGCCCATCGGCCTGGAATCATTGAAGCGTGGCCATCCTACATGAGCTTGTTTATTGGGAAACTGCGCGGGATATTTGAGCTGACTCTGATTGTCTCACATAATTATATTATACTCATGCAAGTGTGCTCGTATGTGTGCATATGTTTGCATGTTAGTACGCATGCAAGCCTTTACGCATGTACCTGTGTGTGTATGTGTGTACCTGTGTGTGTATGTATGTGTGTATAACGGCTTGTATGTGTGCATTTGCTCGTGTATAAACGCTAATTTTGTGTAAGTGGGTTTGTTTGTATGCATTACTGTGTGCATGTATGTAGGCCTACGTACATCACGTCATGTCATGTTACATCGTCATCGTCGCGAAGCGACGATGATCAACTATTCACAAAGGCGACAAAGTTACAACAACAGTATTCAAATGACATAGCACCATCGTTCTTCGAGCAGCTACAAAGCTTTAGAATGGTTCTCAAACAAGAAATTAAGAAAATAAACACAATCAAAGAGTTGAGTCATCTTTTGATAATCGAAAATAGTTCTCTTGTTACATCACTCCCAGATGTCTGCACTGCATATCTTCTCTTCCTCACTTTACCAGTAACTGTGGCAACAGCAGAGAGGTCGTTCTCCAAGCTTAAGCTCATCAAAAACTATTTGCGCAGTACCATGTTGCAAGATAGACTATCTGGATTAGCCATTCTCAGCATAGAAAACGAAAACGCAAAGAAAATGGACGTTGATGAACTTGTTAACATTTTTGCAGAGAAGAAGTGCCGCAGAAAGAAATTCTGAACATACTGTAGAGTGTAGAGGCATGTCTTTAAACTATAAAATGGATTTAATTAAAGTGATGTTAAACATGTTATGACAATCAGGTTTACAGTGCGCGCGTTTACTGGTTTAGTTTCTTTAAATAACTGTTGGAGTGGGGGCCCGTGGTGAGATAGCTACGCCACTGCTTGGGCATTGAGGTCATGGATGACGTCTTAACATTTTTATAGGCCGTATACACATGGGGAGGTGGGGACAAGTTGACTGAAAAATAAGTTTTATCGCACGTCATCGTCAACGATAATGCTAGCATAATAATTTTTATCTCACAACGCAGCTACTAATAACGGCTACACTCTAGCACAAATTCAGGCTTCACATTATTTTATAAGTTTACAAAAAACGATCAAAAAAATATTCTGAGTCAGCCAACTTGCCTCTGCTCTGTGGCAAGTTGGTTTCCTGCTTGGGACAAGATGGTGGCAATACAAATCATATGCATAAAACTGATTTGTAACAGAGGAAAGCGATTGCGTTATGTGTGAATTAAATTCGTTTCCATTAACGGCATTTAACCTTAATAAAGATGTCAGATAAAAACTACGTAATTAAAATGGCAATTTCTATAAAAAAAATCGCGGTCATTTATTGGCTCCAAGCATCGTCTGACTGCCTACCTGCAGCCTATCTGGTTCTCTGAATCTTGACCTCTGCTTGTCGATTTTGTTTTGATTAAGCGCTTGTGAATAAGCTGGTTACGGCGACGCCGCTTTTGTAGTCGCTTTATAAGTTTGGAGTTTACTATTACGATGACATCAGTTTAATGTAACAATTACTAGACACATCGATAATTACCTTTAGGCCTATAGTGGAGCCAGTTGGCTGACTTGCGGAGCAAGTTGGTTGCATCCGCCAACTTGCCCCCGCCAACTTTCCCCAACAGGTCAACACTACAAAATCTCGTGGTCACTGTTTGCACAACGTGATTTGGATAAACAGGGTAGAGCAGTAATAAAGCGCAATGTATGCTTAACAAAATAACCCATTTGTCATGATTTTTGCATTTATGTGAATTATAATATAGGTCTACGATATTTAATAACAGTGAAATATTTTAACCAGTAAATAGGACAACCTACTTTTAAGTAACACGCGAAAATAAAGCACCGTAGCACATGGCCGCCATTAAACAAAAGATCAAGCTTGACATGCCCATCGATAAACTTCTTGTTAGACGTCTTTCCTGTCAGTGGCGTAGCTAAGGGGGGGCGAGGGGGCGGACCGCCCCGGGTGACAGCATATGGAGGGTGACACTATGTCACCTCCAACAAAATTTTTCAGCCAGGCTAAGGTGCGAAAATAGTCTGAAAATAGAATTGTGAAAAAAACCCAACCAACACAGGAAATGTGACCGTTATGACGTCACATATTTCGAATTTGAATCTATCAACCGTCGAAAATATTGTCTGAGCGAGTACAGCTCTTTTGGTGAGTCATTTTTCTTATATTTTTATTCTAATTTATTTCGAACAATGTTCGAAATAAATGACGACCATGGCTTTGTCGAATTATATGAAAGAACGTCGACGACAGCATAATATCAATGGAAGCTGTCGAAAGAAGACAGCTTCCATTGATATTATGCTGGGCATGTACAGTCCGCAAGATGCAAGGATGTACATTTGACAAAGCAGTTGTTTACCATTTACAAACTACAATGGACATTTATGAAATTTTCGTCAAATTTATAGGACTAAAAAACAGAAAATAAAATATAAATAAAAATAACTTAATATCTGATAACAAGTTTCTTCCGTGACCTATGAATTTTGAAACCTACTTATAGAGGTAGAGTATGTATGAAAATTTAGCTACACCTAACCATTCAGCATAGGGTCGTGTGGGGTCACTGGGGTGACATTTGAACGGACCGCCCCGGGTGACGTTTACTCTAGCTACGCCACTGTTTCCTGTCCCGCATTATAATTATATAGCGCAAACAAAACCTTGCCCCCGCAACCAACGTGCCCCCACCTCTCCTACTATACATAGCGAATGTAAAAGTATCAATTTTGTATCAGGTAAAGGTCCCACGCAAACGTAATAGCGTCAGCTATTACATACAATAGTCCTAATAGGTATAAAATCTAACACGCAATAATATTCATTTCTAAGACCTCTATTGTACAAACTGACAAAAACTAATCGAGGTAAAACTATAACTAAACTGGATCGCATCCTGCGTTCAGCAGCCCGGCCCATTGGTCGCATACCCAAATTCAACCACGGCTCCAGCTACATGTGCAATGTCCTCCACTGGCTCCCGCTTAAGCAGGGAATCGAATTTCGAATAGCTGCCCTAGTCTGGCGATGCCTGCTAGGCCTCGCTTCTGCCTACCTATTCGAGCTTTGCAACCCCACCCTTAGTGCTCGGGGTACACGCTCCCTCCGATCGGTTGAACAGGGTCTCCTCTGTGTTCCTCGTGTTCGCACCACCACCAGGCAGGGCCGTGCATTCTCAGTGGTAGGCCCCTCGATATGGAATGGCCTCTCTTTGACGCTCCGCTCCCTTCCTAGAATTCCCTCTCAGGCATTCCTCTCTCGACTTAAAAGACTGTTTTATTTGACCGCGCTGAGATTGGCAGCAGGGCTGTTAATATCACGATAAAGTATCGTGATACTTTGGTATCGCGATCTTTTTGCAGTATCGCAATAGTTTTATTTGGTCGGTATACATCGCGTGTGTATCGCGATACTTTTTTTAGCCAGTCATCGATACGCGATACCAATACTTTTTTCTCACCGTTATAAAAGATTATAAAATTTCTCTTCCACTTGAAATATTAGCGATCAAGAAAAGCTGAGCAATAAAATTAAATAAACACGCTCAGAAAATTGTCTCTTGTTGCAATTTACGTTCTATGGTGTGAATATAATGAATCTATAAATACGGAAACGATCGGAGAGTGTTTTCCCCTCTACGCAGAGGCGGCGATCCCGGGGTCGAGGGGGACAAGTCTCCCCACCGTTTACAGAGAGGGGTTAGTTTATACGTGTGTAACCCGACATTTTTTACTCCTCTCACTGGGTGTCCTCCACATCTGTCAAGCGAGATCGCCGCCTGTGCCTCTACGCACATCCTTTGGAGAGGTGCTCGTGCATCTCCTTTTCCTAGGCCCTTGAGTCGGCAATGAACGAATCCGAAGATACTGGACACGGGGCCAGTGATATCGCAAGACTTGCCATTTACTTCCCAGCTTGCTGTTTGATGACAAAGGCACGTGTGTGCAAACAACTTGCCCAGGGTCGTTACACGGAGTCGAACCCGCAACCGCATGCTACGCGAGCAAGCACATTACCGATAGGCCGTCGTGTAGCATGCTTAAGTATACAGTACAAATTTTCAAAATAGTATTTTTTATAATAATTGTAATTATTCTGATTTTTTATGTAAAAATCATTATTATATTTATATTGATCTTTGATATGTGAAAATAATAATTGCATATATACTGATTTTTTATATATAAAAATAATACTGTGATTATGCTTCTTTTTTCTTTAGCACATGTTTTGTGTGAATTAACAGGAAACTTGCTCGTCAAAAGTATTCACAAAAGAATTGGTATTGGTATTGCAATACCTTTAAGAAAAAGTATTGCTATTGGTATCGCAATACATTTTTCCAGTATTTTTAACAGCCCTGGTGTTTACGATACCAAGGTTCATGTCAACTGGTTCACCATAGACTTTCTTACTCTTTATTAACGTCGTGTGCTTTTTAACACAGGCACAGTCATTATTATAGGCCTATTATTCCGATGGGTCAATAAAGTGCGCATGAGATAATTGCTTTTGGATTGATGAATCTAAGATATCGTTATTATATCGCATGAATAAATTAATATGAATTTCATTTCAGTTTTATTCACAGACATCATAATTATTTGAAAGACACCCCCCCATGCGCTCACCGTGGTGGGTTGAAAGGCCAAGTAAGGGACTGCCATTTTACAACATGCCATCAGTGGAGAAGGCTTTGGCAGAAGGACCACTGATGGCGATGCGCAAGGTAGACAGACTCACGGGAACCCCGATAATGGCTGGCCAACGTAGAAGGCTTGGTACTGGAAGGACACCTTAGGGCGTGTGAAGCCTAAACGACAGGCCCACCGACCTCCTTAGGTCTAAGGAGACGACATATTGCAATTGCCATTTATTGATTATATATGTTTTAATCAATGGGTATATTTCCTCTTGCTCTATACAGTCTGTAGAAGTTACAGAAGCAATACACAATGCTTGTTTGGCCATTTTATCTGCCATTTCATTACCTTTTAGACCTACATGACTAGGTATTATAACGGTTTAGGGTACGCTTACCTAGTGTCTGCCTGCTGTAGTGTCTGCCTGTTGTGTTCACCTGTCTACTTTGTTCTTTCTACTGTGGTATCTACCTGATGTATACGCTTATCTACTATCTACTGTAGTCTATCTACTATCTACTGTAGGTATCTACTATCTACTGTATCCTATCTACTGTGTATCATCTACTATCTACAGCAAATTAGTATAAAAGGAGTTCGCCTGGATCGTCGTCGTCGTCGCCTGGGAATCGTCGTCATCGTCGTCGTCGTCTGGAGATCGTCATCGGGGAGCCTTGTAGATTCGGCTTCGGCCTTGCAGTCTCGGCGCCTAGGAAGCACGAATAGTCGTCGTGGCTTGCGATAGTCGTCGTGGATATAGTCTCGGCGCCTAGGAAGCACGAATAGTCGTCGTGGCTTGCGATAGTCGTCGTGGATATAGTCTCGGCGCCTAGGAAGCACGAATAGTCGTCGTGGCTTGCGATAGTCGTCGTGGATATAGTCTCGGCGCCTAGGAAGCACGAATAGTCGTCGTGGCTTGCGATAGTCGTCGTGGATATAGTCGTCGTAGATTTGCGATAGTCGCCGTCAGCCATTGATGTAGCATAATAGTCGCCGTCAGCCATTGACGTAGCGTTGCAGTTACTCGTTAGTTTTCGACGTGGGGCGTATTGAGGGGGTGAGATACGGACTGTTTCCGAATCGGCGCTATATAAGTATTGTTTTCCGTTGTACATTAAAAGAGGATTATCGAACAAGCGTGTCTTATTCCAAGAGTCACCCAGAAAGGAGCTTAAGGCATTTAAACCTAAAATGGTTAGTCTTCAGCAAACCACTGAAGCCTTACTCAGCGGACTGCAACTCGAACTACCCCCATATCGGACGGGGCTGCAAGTCGTCATCCTGGTCACTGTCGAATAGGCCCTGTTCCGTTACAGTATCAATACCAATTTTACTCTGTGTAGTGTTAATTTATTTAATTCCATTAATAACTCATTAAATAAAGTTGGTCTAGAATTACACCTATTCGTTTGAATAGAAGACAGTACACTTAAAGAATCCGAGAAAATGACAAAATTACAATTATTATAATCTTTATCATTAATGATCCACAAAATTGTTTCTTTTATTGCAGTTAATTCGGCAGAAAAAATACTAGAATAATCACATAATTTTAATTTTCTTATAACATCCATACTTGGAATTGTAAATGCAGCAGCTACTAAATCATCTATCTTTGAACCATCTGTATAAATATGAATTTCATTATTATATTTCAATACTAGTTCCTGAGCAGCTAATTTCATGAATTCTGGATAAGTAGTCTTTTCATTTATCTGTTCATTAAGACTCATATCTATTTCAATTTGCTGATTATTCCAAGGAGAGCATGAAGGGACCGCAGGTCTAATGAATGATGTCTTTGTGATAGATGAAATGAATTCCTCAGTACGAATAAAAAGAGCTATTTTTATTCTGAGGTGTTTTATAGATGGCTGTCCAATGTAGTTTAGTAGTGGATGTACATGGATGATTTTTATTGCCTATTATTTTAATTTCCATTTTAATAGAGTTATTTAATCTTCTTAGATTTAAAGGTAATTCCCCACATTCGTTTTGCAATGCTACAGCAGAGGAGCACTTTGGCACACCACAACATAATCTTAAAGCCTCAGTTTTGATTGTATTGAGTTTATTTAATATGGATGTTGAAGCTGATGAATATGCAACATCATAGTCTATAATTGATCTAATCAGAGCTCTATAAATGTCCAATAAAGATTTCTTTGAAGCACCCCAATGATATCCTGAGAGTGCTCTCATAAAATTTAATCTTTTCTTACATTTCTCTATTATATAATCTACATGATCGCTGTATGATAAATTCGCCTTCATCGGCCACACTATTCTCGAGCGGCAACTCGACGTCTTCGCGGTAGCGGAGAGTTGGCATCGTGGATCGGAAGATGTGCCAATCTGTCGTGCCGCTCCGCCTTGCTACACCTTCTGCGATCGTCCAAGACCTACTCCCCTCGATGGAGACCTACTCCCCTCGATGGAGACCTACTCCCCTCGATGGAGACCTACTCCCCTCGATGGAGACCTACTCCCCTCGATGGAGACCTACTCCCCTCGATGGAGACCTACTCCCCTCGATGGAGACCTACTCCCCTCGATGGAGACCTACTCCCCTCGATGGAGACCTACTCCCCTCGATGGAGACCTACTCCCCTCGATGGAGACCTACTCCCCTCGATGGAGACCTACTCCCCTCGATGGAGACCTACTCCCCTCGATGGAGACCTACTCCCCTCGATGGAGACCTACTCCCCTCGATGGACAATCTGCCCGCGGCATCGTCGTGTACCTGCGCTCTACCCTTCGCTTCTCCCGGATCGTCCTCGATATGGAGATAACCTCGTTTGAGACACTTTGCATCAGCATTGCGACCCCTCGAGGCTCACAGTCTACAGACCTGGCTCAACTGCGCCCTCCGACAAATTCTTCGTTGAGTTCTCTTCAGTCTTAGAGAGCCTCGTTACTCGAAATAGCCAGTTGTTAATCGTCGGTGATTTCAACCTTCACTTGGAAGACGCAACTCTACCTCATTCAACCCGATTTCTGGATCTTCTAACGCAATTCAGCCTTCATCAACACGTCTCTGGATCTACACATCTACACGGCGGCACTCTCAATCTTGTAATCACTGCTGAAGATGTTACGTTACAAGATTTGAAAATCTTTCCGCCGACCCTCTTTGATCATTCTCCTATTGAATTCTCTATCTCTTCTCTTCATCAGCAGCCCATCCATGCTCTCAGATATCTTCGTGGATGGAAATCTCTTGATCGCTGTGCCTTCAGTGAGGCCCTACGTAAGTCGCCTCTATTCTCGTCTACCTCAGAACTCGATGCCAAATCAACTTCAGAACTCTACGAACTCTACTCGTCTACAATTAACAGTCTTCTGGTCACGATGCTTCCGCTTCGTGGAGTGAAGACTCACATTCGACCGCTTGCCGTCTGGTTCGACCGGGATTGCCATCAAATGCGTCGACGAACCCGCTGCCTTGAACGACGATTTCGTTGCTCTAGGGATCCAGTTGATCACATCGTCTGGATCAACCAACTGCGCTTCCTTCACCGTCTCTATCGTCAGAAATATGCAGCGCATTTAGATGATTTGGTTAAGCGGAACTCAAAGAACCCTAAACGCCTCTGGTCCGCCATCTTCGGATTATTGGGACGACCATCCTCTTCATCCGTGAATCCTTCCTTCTCAGCGAACGACTTTCTACAGATGCTCACAACTAAACTGGATGATCTACAAAATTCCTCAGCTGGCTCACCACCTCCTTCATTCAGTTCTACCGAATCGGTCTTCAATTACTTCCGACCTATCATTGAATCAGAACTATGTCATCTCATTACTAGTTCTAATCTAAAATCATGTGAACTTGACACCCTCCCTCCCTCCGTTTGTTATTGTAGATGTACTAGATGACATTGGATGACATTGTCCCCTTCCTGCTGTACCTGTTTAATAGGTCTCTCTCCGAAGGTATCCTTCCAACATCCCATAAGCGGGCTATTGTCTTTCCCACTCTTAAGAAGCCAAACCTGGATCCTAGCTTGTGCCAAAACTATCGCCCTATCGCAAATCTTTCTTTTCTCTCAAAGACTTTAGAGCGACTTGTTTCTCTACAGCTCCTTCCTTACCTTGAGCAATCTGGTCTTCTACCTCCCAGACAATCAGGTTTTAGAGCCAACCACTCAACTGAAAGTGCTCTTCTTTCTCTTCTATCCGACATCTATTCAGCAATGGATAAGTCCCATGTCACTCTCTTGGCACTTTTTGATGCATCTTCAGCATTCGACACGGTAGACCATGATATACTTCTGCATCGCCTTGAAGCGTCCTTTGATCTTAGTGGTCTTCCTCATCTTCATTTTATTCCTATGTTGATTTCTTTTATAAATAGCCTCTGAACATTTATCATTCCAATACGGCAATGGCTTAAATTTCTTTTGTTTTTTATTATTATTTTTAGAATTAGATTTTTTATCAGGTATCACTTGTTTAGCTGTATCAGTAATACATTGCACTATAGTATCATACTTATCATCTATGCTTTGATTATCTAAAATTTCAGTTGTTAAAGCTAATTTAGTATTTTCCTTATATTCTTTCCAATTAGCTTTATTTAATTTCCATACATGCATAGTCATACTATTTTCTATGACTATTTCTTCGTTTATGTTAGTTAAACAGGCAAAATGATCAGAACCCATATTATAATTAATACTGTACGATACGCTGCATAGGCCTAGACGTATACATATTGCCATGCAGTTTAGCACAAACTCGTCGTTATAGGGCTTAGAGAAGTTTATGCCTTGCTCATCGAGGATTGCATGCATACATTCAGCTATACGACCTGCGTCAGTCTATAAAACAAACAATCTTTGTTAGCTCAAATTGCCCGCGTAGTTGGGTAACAATTGACCAGCTAATGCAGAGGTGGACCCTGTCCAATCATTCCAAGCAGGTGGCCTTTTATAGTAGGCCTAGCCTATAGCGGTATGGCCCATTTGAACAACCTATGTAGGCTTTAAGTTACGCCTCTGCCTCTGCGGGCCCTAGCAGTCAGTGTATAGGCTGTAGTTTAAGTATATAGTTTGAGCTGTTTTTTAAATACATGAAAAGTTTCACAAGAAAGATTACAGATGGACTCCAAGCATCACGTGAAATGGATTGCGAGATTTTGATCTGAACGAGAGACTGGAAGAAAGTTCCCGCGCCGATCTCGTTGAGATCGGCGCGGGATCGCCCGATTGTTGACATACGGAAGCCCAACGGTGACATACGATTATTTTTAAGTACGCTCTAGATAAATAAAAATAATCGTATGTCACCGTTGGGCTTCCGTATTGACACGCCTGGACTGTGAAAGAATAACATGAAAGAATAAAAGGGCGAATCGCTTGCAGGCTAGGACTGAAATAGTAAAATGCATGCATAATGGGGGTGCACGAATTGTCCAAAGAATAATAGGGCTATGCGACTTGTTAAAAGAATAATAGGGCTATAGGAATTGTAAATCGGTTTAGCATGGTGATTTTAGGCTTCAAAAATAAAAGTAAAATGATAAGAACTCGCTGTAATTCGATTACTATTTCGCCGAATGCGTTTTTTTTACTTGATTTGGGTTCGCTTCGTTTCTCTTTGTCAGAGTCTACCATAATTCTTAATCATATTGATGTGAGCTCGGCTTTAGACTTATTTGATCACTAGGCCTATATACGACGAAAAATTCGATTTCCTTCAAACCAAATACGACGAAAAATTCGAATTCCTTCAAACCAAATAAGTTTCCAAATTCTGCACACATAGGTCCACTCTTCATTCGATGAAAGAAAAATAAAGATTATGTGAATTTCGACCTCTTCCTGTCCTATGTCCCGTGTATTGGGACAAGATAAAATGTTTGTTGAAATTTCAAGAATTTCAATTATGTGTATTCTGAGCATTGCAGCTGCAGTCGCGCCGTCGAGGTATGTGCGCACCTCTGAACTTAAGTGTAAGAAAGCCGATATCAAATAACAGTTGTAATGTAACAGTTGTATTGAAGTTAGTTAGCCCAAAGATGGTAGAGTCGTAGACTAAGATGCGACACTTCCTATCTCCGCTGTGTAACTGAATATTCACGCCACCTAACCTGGAATCGATTGTTGTTGCTAAGATACCACTTCTCCAGTGGCTACGTGTCGCGGGTGGCCTGGCGTCAACCGCGCCACGTAGCGAATGGAGAAGTGGTTTGTGTGCTTTGACCACCACACAAACTACATACACAGCCAGATAGGAAGTGTCATATCTTAGTCGACGACTCTACCATCTTTGGTTAGCCGTCGTCTGTTGCATTCCATGGACCAACGAGCAATTGTATAACCCGAGTGATGTGTCGGCTTTGGTTCATGGTTATTTATATACAATCTATTTATAGGCTACAAACTCTTAGAATTTCCTACCGAACATGGCAACGCGTCCTAGACGCTTTAGAGGCTCGGAAGTTTTAATCGCAGTGTATTACGTTGCCAACGAAGTCCGTCACGGTCTGCATAGGCAGTGCCAGTCTCAAGACCCGAGAAAAGAAGAGGGCGGCGCCAATGATCTTTTGATCACAGTGTCGTTAAGCTGAAACTATGAACCTGACAATAAACTTAAAATTACATCTACGTGTAGAGTGTAACTCCTCCATTGCTCGTTTTCTGGCAGTGCCAGTCCCAAGCTTTGAGAAAGGAAGGGCTAACTACGTCACATTGTCGCAAAACAGCAACTAATCAGGTCGATATGTTACGCAGAAATTCTGTGGATAAATCCCGGGCCCACAGGCAGAGAAACAGTGGCGTCGCTAGGATTAGAAGCCAGGGGAGGCAGATTGGATAAGATGGAAAGTAGGAGATGACTAGATTGGCCTTTGCATCCCTTTCCAGCCCCAAGATTTTTTGTAAATAACAATAATCATTGGTTGGTGACGATGCCAACATGATCATGCAAAGTTGTACTAACCAAAGCAGTAAGTTATCGGTTAAGCATACAGCATAGGGTAATACAAGTTAGTGCAACAAATGTCACGCAGAATGATTGTAGCAAGCAGTCAGCAGTCTCTGTGTTAACTCTGTTAATGCCACGCAGTTCGGGCTATTTTTCAATAGAGAAAATATTTTAATAAAAAAATCCCAGGCGAGGCACGTGTCTCTGCGCCTCAATGGTAGTGACGCCACTGGTCACATGATCGAGAAATTTTAACATCACAAGATGCAGGTTCTGAGGTTCAGCAGCGGAAAAAGAACACAAATAAGGCGAGCAAACATTCTACAGTCTCAAGACTCAGAGCCCCGATTTCGACCTTGTTGCAATCAAAGTAATGACAGTAGGAGTGCAAAGGTCATATATAAATAAATAAAAGGTTAAATATATATAGAAGGGCATATATATAAAGTACTTTTCTTAAAGCCTGTATATAGTAACCCTTATATATTGAACATGGCCAGTCCCAAGCCTTGATAGAAAAGGGGGGACACTAATGATCTCTGTTATCACACAGTGTCGTTAAACTAACGCTACTACTACAATGGCTGGCAAATCCTCCTTTCCACTCTTCACGCTAAACTAACACAGTTAATTTACATAAATACCCAAAACTCAAACACCACCCTGTCACTAACCTGAACGAATTAATTCTCATATGAAAATAAGTCTATCTCAAATGATGAATGAATAAATTTTGAAATATGCCAAGAAAAGGTTAAACACTTTCAAACAAGTCCTTTGTATTTGTTCGGAAATGTCAAAAGCAATATCTTTTGCAGGTATTAACCTCCTCCTCCACTCTTCCTCGTCAAATTAACTGACGAAGACGAATTACCAAAATAAGACGACTAATTAGATCTTATTATCGATCGACAGCATTTGGTGATCATTTGGAGCGCGGCCCTCGACGCTTAGCTCCAGACTCCAAATCTTCCTCCGGATATTTTGTTGCCTGCAGTGTAGATGGGTCAAGCGTAATCTCGCTCATTTCAAAGCTGGACATCACAGGTTCTGCGTCCGCCTTCTGGCGTCTCTCCTTAGTGGATCTGCCCGCGGTCTGACCACGTCGCTCGGTCTCATAGGACGTGGCAACTCTCGTGCTGTAGCCGCTGTCTTCACCCCTTCTATTGTTATTGTTCGTGTTTCCCTCGCCCCTTCCGTCACTTCCTGATGACGAAGATGGACTCATCGCTCCCATCCGGTTTCTATTGTCATCCGCAAATCCCAGGTTGGTGACTCCATGCAGGTCTTCCATGGTCCTATCTGAGTCCGGCGTTCGGATGTCAAACGTTACGATGGCCCTCGTGTCAGCAGCCGTCAGGTCAAGGAATTCCCGTGCAGGATGCATCCGCGAGGGAGAGAGGATTGGAAAGTCTGAATCGTCAACCATTCGCTTCCAGGGCAACGACAACTCCAGCTCAGTCGGTTGACGTCGCTCACCTAAACAGCAGAACCAATCTGTGAGTGAAGAGTGGAAAGGAGGATTTGCCAGCCATTGTAGTAGTAGCGTTAGTTTAACGACACTGTGTGATAACAGAGATCATTAGTGTCCCCCCTTTTCTATCAAGGCTTGGGACTGGCCATGTCAGGGTAAGAGCAGTGGAGCTGGAGTTTCCAGCTATTGAAGGAATAATTTGGCCTTGAATTGACTGTTCAATGAGGATCCCTATAATAATTAATGAAATTGATAAGAAATATTTATGTTCAGATCAGAAGGATATAATCATACATGTATTGATTTGGATAAATTCATCAAAGTTTCCTTAAAAAAATACATTCAAATACTTAACCTCCTTTAGTAAACATTTGGCTCTAGATAATCCCTTCAATGAGTTCCTTTACTCTGATATTGATAGATTTCAAATGATTCTCAATCTCTTGAAATCTTAATCATGTCAATTATTACAACTTTCTTCACATTCTTCAGCTAACAATAAAATTAAAGAAATATTCCAAGGCAATAAAAATGTTCACAGTGAATTAATGAACCTCATGTATACCAATTCAATTGGATTTTAGCTAATGATATATTGGTGCTGGTATACTATCATAACACTTCTTCAAATCAATTCATTCAACCTTTCATTAAACGTTTAGATTCATGATGATGGCAATGACGACGATGATGGATTAAAGGTGGTGTGGTCATTAGCCCAGATTAAACGTGACATAAAACGAGAAGTCATGCAATGTGTGGTAAGTTTGGAGAACATGTCCATTCAACATTCATTTCATCAGATCCAGCCATCAACCCCCAATAATCAACATGACTGTGGAACAGCTCTTTGCACTCTGACTAGACTTTTCCAACAAATTATGATTTCTCACCATTTAACATTTTTAATGATTTTCATGATTTCCCCTCTGGTGACAAACATTTGATAACTTCAGGATTAATATAACTGTGCAATATATATGCTCAGTTAATTAAGATTATATTGCATTATATTAAGTGAGGGTTTCTGAGAATGACGATATTCCTGATGAAGACGTCGTAAAAACTGATAAACATGAGATTAGATATGTATCACCAGAAATCATTTATTTACTTCTCATTTCCGGGAACATTGCTACACCTCCTTCCATATCGTCATCTGATTCGCTGTTTACGAATTCTGTATCTGGAAGAATAGGAGGTTGTTGGATGACCTCAGCTCCTGAAAGAAAACCACAAAAACAATAGTCAAATAAAATACAGCTCGACAATGAAAGCACAACAGAATATAACAACAATAAAAATAATAATAATACTATTACCACTACAACTAATAATACTAACAACAATAATAATAATAATAAAAGCACTTTTTCTACCAATAAAACCATCTGCAAAGACTAGCCATTCCAGAACAATGCCTCGTTAATTTTTTGAATCGTGAGGGATCATACGTACCTCGGGGAAAAAAAAATAATGTTAATAATAAAAACTAAAGGCATTAAGCACAGATAATGCATTGTGTTATAAAGGATGTTTGATAAACAAAAGTATTTTTTTCATTCCAATGTTTATCAATAGAGATTTTCCTCTTGCTCACATTTTCCATAATTTGCCGATAATTAGAATAATTTAGAAATAAAATATAACCATAACCAACCATTTTTATATAGAGCAGATATAATTTAAGAAACAGTAAACAGTGTCTCTGATTGATTCCATAAAAAATGGAATATGATAAAAAAATGGAATATTAAAAATGGAATCCTTGTCATTGCAAGGAAATGATTAATCCATATTAATTCTCAATCTGTCTTCTGAATATCGATAGAGACGATAGAAAGGACTTTCTAAGGGAAAATGCAATCAGTGACGTTTCATCGATAAATGCAGACATACACGTTGACAGACAGACAGACAGACAGACAGACAGACAGACAGACAGACAAGACAGACAGACAGACAGACAGACAGAAGCCATCAGACAGACTGACGAAGGCAGGCAACCTGTTATTCGGTAATTGTCCGCGAAGCTGACTTTCTTTCCATTCACTCCGTTCGTCAGACCCTGTTCATCGGTTGCCAATGGGAACATAGGTCTGACACCATATTCGACAGCTGCTCCTGATCCTGTCACCGTAGCAACACCAATAGGGGAATGAGGAGGGGTAGTAGCCACGTGACCACCCATCCTGCTGTCACGGACATTCTGAAAATTAAATTCAGAATTACGTAAACGCTGATGAAATGATAAAATAAAGTCTGACAACAAGTACAGTATGAAACGATGCTGACAAAATATTATTACATGAGCCAAATGCTACTGTGTGGCTGCCATGCAAGGCGACCATAATCTGATTTAACCAATGTCGCTTAATAGCGAAAGGACTAATGAGTCTTAAAGGTAGAGGAAATTGAACTCTGTTCCTCTGCTCTGCCAGTCAGTGGATCATCCATTGCTCTCTGGACTCATTATCCAATTCATACATATTCATCAATTCATACATATTCATCAATTCATACATATTCATCAATTCATACATATTCATCAATTCATACATCTATTGATTTGCTTATTGATTGTTCATTCATTAATTATCTGCTGGATCAATTTTCATCCAGTAATTAAGTGATTGATTGATTGATTAATTATGCAGACAAGAGGAATGCCAAGAGAGATGATGGTGGATTAGACAATGACAGAAGGTACAGAAGCCTGGATTAACCAGTGGTACCAAGGGGGACCCAGGTCTACAAATCAGTTCACAGATAAGGGACCTACCATTAGTATGCCACCATAAAATTTTATAAATTCTAACACAGTCTTGAACTATTATTTTAGTTCTAATATCTTATAAGTTACAATAGGATTCTCTGAAATGTCTTTAACATGCTAGTTTTATGCAAACAAATATTGAGTGTTAAATTGCACAATGACTAGATTTTCAAAATATTATTTAGTTTTTTTTTTAAATGAAAGCACATCGCAGACAGTATTAAATTATCAAATATGTGTCTATAATTTAAATTTCCTCAAAACTTTTGGTTTTACATATTTGGGGCCTACTATAAAATTTTATGACCAGACCCACAACATGTCAATCTGGTTCTACAGAAGGATATGGAAAGCATGGAGAAGAGGCTCAACAGCATCGCAATAGACATTTGAAACTCACCTAAGAGGCAGAGAATTAGAAAGAGAGAATTCGTCCATACACTTACCCTGGTCTGGAGGATGCCCTCCTCTGAGATGTGGTGAGTTCTGCTGGCGTCCTTCATCTTTCGTCCTGACTGGGATTCGAGAACATGGTGATCAAGGACTGGAGGATACAAGGTGTCTGGAGAGTCAATCCCTCGAGGAAGACTCCCGTTTGAGTCCCTACATATTGTGATGAAAAGCGATTATGACGGTAGCCACAGCAAAGATAACTATGATAAGAAAGTCATTATGATGATAGAATGATATGAAGACACATGATGATGTCAGGATATGATATTATGAAGATATGATATTATGAAGACATAATATATGAAGATATGATATATGAAGACATGATATATGAACACATGGTGTGGGGGTAATCATGGGAAGTCGGTCGGGTGGTCAGTAGAACTTTAAACTTGCACAAATCTCAACCCATTGTTTACTGAGCTAAGAGTCAAGGGCCAACAAAAGAAAGTGAAGGCCAAGTTCAATACTTCAATGTCTACTTTCAATTCAGCTGAACTAGCAATGAGTAAGTAAGTAAATTCTTGTAACCAAATTGGTGTAATTATGGCTGATCAATAAGACACAAGAATCTGATTCTTACGGTTGCAATAATAATTAAAAAATGTTGATTAGTTGAAAGCAGACGGCAGCCGTGCAAAGCCCCCCATTACATTATACATCCAACTTAACCAATGCCACCAAATAGAGAAAGAAGGACTAATCAACCTTACGTGGTTACCGGATTTCGAACTCGAAACACACCAGTGTGTTATCTATTACTCTACTCTCATCTATTACTCTACCTCCCCCTGGTGAAGAAAGGAGGATTGTAGCCCTATGAACAGGACCCAGCGAAAGTAAAGCCCCTACCACCAGTTTCCGAATCCAGCGTGGTTCATGTTGGAGGGTGTTGGAGCAAACAGTTGGCTTATGGACGTCGTGCGACTGAGGTCCAGATAGGAGACATTGCGGTAGACATGCGATGGAGCCGAGTCCGACTTCTTGAGAAATTTCTTGGCTGCTTTTTCATTGATGCTGTTGTAGACGCTGAGGATCTGCCAGCCACGGCGCTGTGGGTTCTTCTTACCAACAATGAATGGCTTCAGGTAGTTGTTGTTGAAGTAAGAAAAACTAAAAATAATAAACAATGAGTTATGAGGCTTCATAAAAGCATCAATCCAACACATCATGTCAATGAAGAATTTCAATTCTATTAGATTTTTATTATTATTATTATTATTATTGTTATTATTATTATTATTAGATGCTTCTTATATAAAATGACTTTTGTTTATGTCACTACAGAACATTAATTATTATATTGAATTAGTAACTTCTATAGTGCCAATGTCTAACGCAACACAGCATCAAGCAATGGAAACAAAGTCAAGCTTTCATCAGGTCATCAATAGACAGAAGATCAGTTGTATTGTATTTTAGTCTAAGATTTATATAGCACCTCCTCTCACAGGATAACTATTCTGCACTGGGCTATTATCATGTTAAATGTCAGTTTAAACGAATAATGTCACAACAATTAGTAAAACAGTGCACAGTAAGCTCAAAGACTCGTCAATGGTGGACCCATGCACTAGCGTGGAACCAATCAACGGGTTCCCATCGACAGCTGACAGATGGAATGTATGGTGAGAGTATCTGGGAAAAGCTGTGTCGATAGGGCAAGCTCATTCACACCGTTACAGCAAGGAATATGAGCATAAGAAGGAATGAATGGTTTGTAAAGACCGTTCTCTGAGCAGATGATGTCCTTTCTGGTCTGTTATATCTTCAATTCCACCCATCGCATGATCAATAAACTACAAAACAGAGAAATTTTTATATGCTGTTTTGAAAATGCTCATTAGAGTAAACTAAATACTGTCATAAAAGAACTAAAGCATAAAAAATCATATATAGGTAATATAGAAGGTAGGGTAAGAATTTTACTCACAATAGTTTGATACTCTCATAATTATACAAACTGCCTGGATTGTTACATCATAGTTTAATTTATTCTTAAATTTTATATCACTCTTCTTCCAACAGTTTTTTGCTCAGTATGATATTCTTTTTATCATTTTTCACCCAATGGATTTCTATTAACTCAGGATATTGAAACTAAATCTGACGACTGTGAATTGGTCATCTGGAAGAGACAGTCACTCAACATGTCAGCAATATGTAACACCTTGATTTCCCGTCAGTCGGTAACTTGGCAAATAGCAATAATCTGTGTGGCAAGTATAGGTTGTAAAACTCACCCTGTAGACAATCTTTTCACCCATCGACAGAACTCTGTGTTCTGCTCTTTTGACTTTGAGGAATGTCACCAGTGCCTTAATGGTGCTGCCCTATTAAGCAGAGAAGCAGTCTCGTGTGAGATAACATGGATAAACACTTAACAGCAACACACACCAATCCATTGAGAAATCATTTATATATATATATATATATGTATATATATATATGTATATATATATATATATATATATATATATATATATATATATATATATACATATATAGTATTTTATAATTTATTAATTACCAAATAACTGATACATTATACATATTGATTGAGTGATAAATTGACAAAGTCTGTGATTCTCTTCTAATTCGTTTGTCTGTCTCCTCTGCAAGTAGTCCAAAATTCATAGCACGCCTACCAAACAGCAGCCGAGGTGTCTCTTTCGAGCTCACGATAATTTGAAGAAATTTTAGAATTAGAAATTTATGACTTAAGTAAGAAAGTGGAATAAGCAGAGTAAAAATACCCTGACGATACGATACTCTAGCAGAGAAACTGAAGGATATCTTAAAATTCTTGTTACCATGGCAATATTTGTGAAGTAGACGACGACAACGGTGCTTGTGATGAAGAGACGGCGATGTTTAAAGTGTTCTGTGTCGAGTAGAACAGCCAGAGCGAAGGCAATAGCACCACGAAGACCACCATACGCCATGATGAACTGATCGATCTTTGTTAGTTTCACAACACGAATCAGGTTGGCAAAGTAGGTCAGTATGATCACACCTAACATGATGAAATTTCAATGGGACATTTTCCGTAATAGGTCTATGAAAAATAAAAAATACTCTGTGGGACTTTGTTTGCAAATCTTTGACGTCATCGCTCTTCAAAACATTCTATTGATAACTATTCAATAATAGACACCTACTATCACAAATTAAAAAATTTGTTTGTACAGTAGATATCTCTCAGTTAATGGACAATTACTTTGTGGTTCTTAGAGTAGTACAGGCAGACAAATGGTTCCTTATCGGACATTATCCTCATCAAAGTAAAAGAAAGGTTCATTGATGCAAATCACTTGAGATCTAGCCGTTCAACCAGTGACTAATATATCACATGTGTACAAGACCTAATCTGCATTTGCACGTGCTGCAAGATCGCAGGCATTATCCTTAAAATACTAACTTACTACTTTATATTCCAAAAAGTGTGGTATAAGCAGTTGGTAGAAATAAAGTACATACTTAGCTTATTTACTAACTTACTCACCAACTTATTTCACTAATTTACATTCTGTCGAAGCATACAATGATGGACATGAATTACCAATAGCACGGAATATGAGGCAGAAGACGAGCGTGAGAATGACGAAGGCCGTGTCCCAGTGGTGAGTATCACTGACGGCTGATACTCCAATGTACATGAAGATGATCGTTTCACTTGCAGACGCAGCCAACTTCAGCACAAAGCGAACCGTTGTCTGAGACTTCTGAGAGAAATTCGCCTCAACGTACTTGCGCATCGTGATTCCACAGAACGTCGTACTGATGAAACAGTTGTACAGCAGCAGGATAAAGAGGATGCACAGTTGGTGATCAAAATTAAGCAAATGTACAGTTATTATTCAGACAAGTATGCATAAGAGCATTAATCGTCAATTTCTCAATTGGTGACCAATAACTAGTGCTTAACACTTGATTAATTTCTCAAGAATCATGTTGAAAGTACAAGTGTACCCAGCAGCATACTTCACCTACCTGTAGCACCACATTGTCTTTTAACTGGTTTCCTTTTGTTTTTTTGCTGCTAGTAGTCAGTTTTAGATAGCTTTAAAATAAATCCCTCTGAAAAGCAATAAAATTCGTCTTTGTTTGTTCCATTCAACTGCTTGGATTATATGAAATTAACAATTCAAAATATGCTTAACATAAGTTTTCATTAAATATACTCAGTTAAATATCAATCCAATGAGATTTTCCTTTATATGTCAACACGGGACATTTGGAAGAATTGAATAAGCAAACACACATACAAATAATACCATATTAAATAAGGACTTACGATATAATGCCCGAGAGATGGAACATTTCAGCGACTATAAAAGACAGGTAACCAATGACGAAGACAATCAGAGGTTCCATGATGCGAACATGTTTCGTGAAGCGCGACATGAATCCAGCAAAGAGTCCAAGAAGCATTCCGATTCCCACGGCACCAAAGACAATAACGAAGAATGATCCCACTCCAGCAACGACATCCACTGGAAGAATGTTGTCTGCTCCTATCTCGCTTAGGCCTTCGAACAGATGGTAGAGCACCTGGAAAGGAATAGGAAGATATCCGTCAACAGCAAAGACACAATGAAAACTACAATGAAGGAAGGAAGATCCAAGATCACTTTGACAATCGAACGAATGAAATGTTTTATTGTAACCAAGATTATCAAAAGTGTACAGATAGTATTTAGATGCTCAGTTGGGTTACGAAGGGAAGCACAAAAGGATTACCTCCCGCTAACAGGGCCACCCACTAACGTACATTGCTACATAAATCCTTGTGAGCACTGACATATTACTTAAATATACAGCGAACAAAACACGAGTGTAAAGTAATACAAGGATCAAGTTACAATTGTACATCTAACTAATGGTTAGTAATCTTAACTAATCCAAATAAACACAATCAATTTGCAACGGGTGGACGATAATAGGCTTACTCAAATCAGCTGAATACGCAATTCAACAAATAATTTCTCCTCTTATTTTTGAATGGTTGCAGAGTTGCAGCACTTTGAATATCATAAGAGATATCATTCTAAATCTTTAGTTCAATGCATCTTATTGCAAATTTACGAGTGTAAGTGCGAGCATAAACAATAAGAAAAGCTTCAATGAAGAAATTCAATGAATATGACAGTTAACAGCTTACAGGAGTATGCCAGAAATGACTAAATAACTAAAGTTAGAAAGACACAATAATAATAGTCCCGGAAAGAACCTATTAAGCAGCGGTTCTCAACCACGGGGCCGCCTTACGATTTGGAAGAGGTCAGGATTGAAAAAAAATTATCAACGTAGTTAATAATAACCACTACACCATTGCGACCCAAATTAAAAGTTTACTTATTTCTTGGGAAAACTATTACAATTGTTTGTGTTTCTTATATCTTACTTTCATCCATTATTTTCATCTCGGCGATTGGTGTCCCAGACTACATATCCCTAGAGGGTACTGTGCGCTATGATGTATTGTGTCGTCCAATGATAGGGATAAGTCTGACTTGACAACGTTTGCGATGAGATTAAGAAAACTGCCAGAAACTCACCACGGAGATGCCGTCATTGAGAAGAGATTCCCCGAAGACGATGATGTAAAGAATCTCGTTGACATGGACAGATTCGAAAACCGCAAGAACAGCCACTGGATCGACAGCAGCCAACAGTGACGCAAAGACAAGAGAGTCCAGCAGAAGTAGAGGGTGTTCCAGGTTCTTAAAACCGCCGCCCTCGTAAACACCCCAAAGGGCGAAACCAAGGAACAGGGTGTTGAGAAGGGTACCTAGGATAGCGTAGAGAAGGATGGTGCCCAGCTGGTCAAAGAAGGACCTAGCAGGCATGAAATAGCCTGCATCGAGGATGATAGGAGGCAGGATGACGAGAAAGAAGAGAGTAGTGTTCAGTTCGTAGCCTTTTTCGTTGGCGAAGTACAGGATGATACCAAGGATGACGCCAATGATGATGAGGAGACAGCTCTCCGGAAAATACTTTGAGAGGTATTTCTCCCAGTGAAAGACTAGAAACATAGGAAAACACAGCAAAAACACTAGTTTCACAGTTAGTGCTGTTTAAGAACAGCTTTAAATACAAGACAATAAAATATTGATCAAATATTAGAGGTTATATAAATCGTACCCATGCAGGAGCGGCGATCCCGGGGGGTCGCCACCTTTTACAGAGAAAGGAACCTTATGCGCTTGTCCCACATTTCCTACCCCTTTAATTGGGTGTCCCCACCTCTCAGACGAGATCGCCGCCTCTTGCCTTCATAGTGGTTGGCCCTTCATTCTGGAGCAGGCTCCCGTTGGCGTTGTGCTTGTCGTTTGAGGTCCACTCGTACTCCTTACACTCGTCCGTCTTAAAGCTGTTGTTTTCAGGCGTACTGTGGTAGGGAGCACTTGAGTTGAAACCTACAAGGAGCGCTAAATAAATATTCTTAATGAATGAAGTCAGGCCTATTACAGCGTTTATTGAGTCAGGAATATATAGCGCGTATTGGTAATCTACACGTAAATGCGTAGGCATCAAATGCCAGTTCAAATGTGTGTTACTTACAGATTTTTGCGCCACAAGCATAGAGAATCCAGATTGCAACGATGAAGTTTGGCTTAACGTAAGCAAAGTCGAACTTAGCGACCTGAAAGCGCTTCACTTCGTGTCCGCCGTGTTCCCCTCCTCCATCTCCCTCCCCATGTCCACCACCCTCTGCCCCATCGGCACCTTGTCCACCCTCCTCTGCAGCACCGTGACCCTCAGGTGGGGCGTTGCCTGATGCCGTAGACACCAAGACCAACAAGAGTAGGCCTACCCCGCAAACAACCAGCGCAGGGCTATAACCTCCCAGCAGTAAAGTCCTTTTTCTCCTTGTGATCACCATCTTCGCCTTTCTTCTAGGAGTTGAATTTCGCTGGAAAGAACGCTTTCAACGGCGTAGAGAATATAACCCAATGTCAGAAGCTTTGGAAATAACTAAACAAGTTGGTAAGTTGGTCGACTCCGGTGAATTCGCACGCACATAGGACCTACAGTGAGACTTCGCTCTACCACCAGAGAGTCAGAGCTGTCAAATGCTTCGAATAGATCCAATTTATTTGTTCGCTGTCTCTGAATTCATTATCTGATCGTCGACCTTTGGCGAGTCTAGCCAGAGGGAACCAATGCAGGATAACACGGCCCACTGCCGTGGAATTAATCCGATACAAGCTAGGTTTATCCATGCGTCAAAGTGTTAATTTATGCCATAATCAGCGTGAAAAGAACAGAGATACAGACACACATACTTAAGGAGGCAGAACAGACGCAATGACTCAGAGTAAGGAAACAACGGTGGATGGACAGGGTATACTGTGAAAGAGGTTGATTTATAGAGTACAGAGAGAAAGAGACAGACAGATCTGATCAGACAGAAATTGTGAAAGAGGAAGTAATATATATATATATATATATTATATATATATATATATAATTATTATATAATGCATAGATAGGGAGGCAGACGGAGAGAGAGAGGCAGAGAGACATAGAGCGAGAGCGAGAGACAGAGACAGACAGAGCAAGAGAGTAGAGAGAGAGAGAGGGCGGAGGGAGAGAGAGGTAGGCCCGCTGAGTTTAATTAAAACAAGAGATGAGGACTATCAGTTGGATTACGTTGTTGTCATCTACGCTTGGCTGATCATGCCAAACGGGTGGGCAATGACAGTCAGCGGTTGACGCATTCAATGACTACAGAGGAGAGTCTATGCGTTGACAAGCGACAACAGGGATGTTTGACTGTCCATTGTTCGATTGACACTACTTGCCCTCTGGCAGTGCCAGTCCCAAGCCTGGATAAAGGAGGAGGGTAATGCAAATGATCTTCGTTAACACGGTGTCACTAAATTGAAATAACTACTAAAAGACCAAGCTACCTAAAGTAATGTAAAGTAATTGCACTGCGGTCCTCAAATACGTCCGCGTTCGTGGCGCGGACGCGCTTGAGGACCACAACGTAAGGTTTTAGAAAATACATTCATGATTTAATACAAAGTTAGAAAAACTAGTTCGTCGACGTTGGTTATATTTCTGGAGAGGTAAACCTACTTCTGCAGCACACTCCATATGCTATAGTAGACTGGGTTAAGAACTTAAAACCCGGTGATCTCGGCGGCCAGTGTTGGTGGGATGAAGTCGGGAGTCTCTCACTGCAGGAAAGAGACGATATCGCGTGCTCGAATCGGACTTGTTGAATATCGGTGTTGTTTGAAGGAGCCTACTTTCGTTGACGTCTTCACCGGATCTTAACCCAGTCGACAATAACATATGGAGTGTGCTGCAGGAGAAGGTTTACCTCTCCAGAATTTTGAAGGGATTCAGCTTGCTCATTGATGTCAAGCTGTTGCACAATTTTTACTTCATCATTTTCAGTATTGGCAACTGCTATGCAATCAACCTCGGACAAAACCTCACTGCTACTCGGTATTAGCTGTTCAAAATGATCGCAGTGCGATGGATTTGACTGATCATTTGGTATTTTAACTTCTGAGATTGTTCTTGGCTTGCTGGAGCTTTTCCATTGTCCATCAGTTGATTTACATGCCAGAATGATCCTTTTTATTTCTTCGCCCCTGATATTACACAAGAGAGACAGTGAGACCATTATGACCATAGGCTTATTTAAAAAAAACTTTAAACTATAGGCTAGGGTCATGAAGTTGGTTTAAATTCGGCCGGTGATTTACCACTAGATCAATAGATCCTGTTATGCCGTTACTGTACATGGTGACGTTTCTTATGATGGTTACATTGGTTAGTGACTTAGTGGTTACTTCGTAACTAGGCTATTGGAGCTATTGACACTTGTTTAATGGGCCATTGAGTTTATAAATACAGGCTAGTTCTAAATAACTTTAATTGTGAAGTGAACGAATCGTACAAATTGAGTAACGAGAAGTCGAAAACATTGTTTTGCAATAGAAACTTATTCAGTAGGAAGGTTATAGGAATAATAGGCCTACGCCATCCCTAATAGAAACACATGCGAGTTGGCGTGCCTGTCTAATAGCTTGTAGACGTACAATAGCATTAACATTTAACACAATAGCACACATGACAACAACGTTCGTCGCCAACATAAAAGTTTCAACAAATACTGTTTTACGCGATATGGCGCCTGCACTAGGCCCACTCACCTTGTAAATTTAAATCCGTGGTCAGCCTTACAATGCGCATTCCATTGTCTTGTCGAATGATTTTGCCGCAGTATCCTTCTAAGCATTTTTATTTCACAAACGCTTTCTGCTGCCGTGGCATCGTTATTTAATAGATTTTTTTTATTGTTTTTTAAACATCTAAAAATTTTACATTCGAACTTAACAGACTATCTTCGCAACAGCAGACGGCAATAAGAACTAGGAAGAAGAAAAGAAGTTACTCAGAGTGGATGTATAACCGGCTGCCGGTTCTTTATGGTACTAGAAAACCAACCAACATCTTTTAAAGTAAAACCATCGTGCGAAAATGTATAGCGCCTAGAACTGAAGCTATCAGCCAATCTTATTGAATAATTGTGAATTTCAGAATTTTTTGAAAATATTTAATTGTGTTGGATTGATGATAAATAGACTAATAAATTTTGCGTACAACCTTTGCATGGGCAATTGTCGGGGCCCTCGGGGGGAGGGGATGGGTCAATTGTCCGGGGGGATAGTCCGGGGGAGGCAATTGTCCAAACTTCCGAAGGGGGAGGCAAATTCATTTTGGAAAAATGCAGGAATTTTTTAGATGCGAAGTTAGCAGATGGCAACAGGAACCAAAATCAAGAAATCACAAAACTTAAACAGGATATGTATAGAGTTTCCGGTTTTTTGTAGTAGTACTAACTAGACTACTGACCTGTTTCATAGTGGGAAACTATGAATAAAATAACGTTATAATTTATTTATTCAAATATAGCCCTACTTTATAATTAGTTACTTTGTTTCAATAACTTACCTAGTTTGTTAAGGACTTGAAGATTTTACCCCCCTAAGACTCAAAAAAATTCCCCCCATAGCCCAAATCAGAGGCATTTGCCTCCGGCCCCCCCCCCCTAGCTGGACGCCCCTGAAGTTAACAACCAAAAATGTTTCAAAAGTTATTCACTTTCAACTTTTAATTTAATAAGTTTGCAATTTCTTCGAAAAGGCGAAAATAGAGAAAGAAGACGTCTGAACGGCGATTATTTCAACGCCGATATACAACTTATAATTTATTCTAATGTAATCGAATTTCCGTTTCAAACATTCTGACGCAACGGACTGTGCCTGCTAAGGTTTACCTCAGCGACGATGAAACGTCGTCACGAACCGTTGCAGATCACTGGGTCCCGTGGGTTGGACCCGATCGATGTTACTGGAACTATTAGCATATTCCTACGCGCGCGAATAATTAACTAAGCTTTATCCGAATATTAAATAGCGAGTGTGAGGCTATAGTCGTTGATAGATTCTTCGGATTGAGTGGGGACTCCTAAAGGAATGGCTTTAAGTGATGGACGATTGAACGAATGTAGTAGGCCTATGGACAGTAGTTTCAGCTTGACGACAAAGATCATTAGCGTCGCCCTCCTCCATTATCCAGGCTTGGGACTGGCACTGCCTGAGGGCAATCAGGCCTAACTGATGGACAATTGGTTGAAATAGTAGGTCCTATATGAAACATTTTGAATAGATAACTTGGACAAAGGATAACTGGATGGACTGTTAGACAGATCTACTAATAATTATTCAACATATAAAAGAGCTTAAATTGATATGACCCTCTCTCTTGTAATGTAATCAAACATTTATATAGTGCCATTCTAGATATCTATATACCCAAAGGCGCTCTGTTATGAAGTGCAGACACGGCCGTATCCTATAACAGAACATTGATGGAGCGGAGCTCCACTAGTGCCTTGAATGACGGACTTAACTGTGTAAGTACCTAACAGAGACCGCCCCAGTCAGAGGACGATGAAGCAAGTTAGCTCTCTCCACGTTACAGGCTGATCAGCGATACAATAACCATTCGGTGACCGTGCCTTCATTGATTGACAGCCGAAAGGACGATTGAATGGTTGGATGAGAGGTGAATGACGAGTGGCGGATGGGAGACATGTAAACAAGCATAGGCCTAATATTGCAAATGAAACAGCTATAATATTATTATTATGGTAGCATTGCACATAAAACATAAACGGTAACAATGCCATCTGAACAGGTATGATCATGATAATCATATGAAACTGCAGGTAGGCCTTATATTCTCCTTCTTATAAGTCAAAGACCTTTGAATCACTATAGGCCTACGCTACACACAAAGAGTGTGGACGTAGGCCTATAGCATGCCCATAACTATAATACAATGGAATAGAATACTTTTTACCAGAGAATTGTCAATTGTTCGAGTAGGATTGCTGTATGCAGAAGCAAAGGGTTGTTGCAGCGAAAGACAATGATCATCATGTGTTGATGGTTTGTGTTAGAACCATTTTAAATGGACCTGAAACTCTTATTCGCCCATTTTTCATAGCTTCCTATTGAAAGCTGTGAGTGTCCACTGGTACAGTATCATCATCTATAGGCTATTGCACGAGTCCTATAACTGTTGCGTGAAGAGGTCCGCATGCCCTAATGTTCCTTTCGGATCTATGATTTTTAGACCTACCTATGTCCCTGAGTTGCCTTGTTTGGCGCTAATCCAAGAACATCTCAGGCTGTAAGTGCTTCCTTTTCCAGTGATCTCTGCTTCTCCTTGTTTCCAATGTTGTTAGTCAACACCTTTTCAGCCTTTCTTTTTTGTAGTCCGAAATCATTTTTTGCTCTTCTTTGCACTTTCTCCATATTTCCCATGTCCTGCTTCAGGTATACTGCATGATTCCATTCCTCTGATGGAGTATTTCAACTGTAGCCTAGCCTAACCGTTGACCTGTACAACCTCAGTATGCTCTATTGCATACTTGTTTCTGGTGCCTATTGTCCTTATCATGCCTAAAGTTGAGTTAGCCTAATTTGTTACGTAGCATAATATTCTTACAAGCTTATCACTCCTCTACAATTACGATCGTTTCTTCCTCACTCACTTTCGTGTTCATGCCGAGATCCTGAAGACCCAAAGCTTCAATACTTGGCCATCGTCGAAACAGTGATTAAATGAAACAGCGCACAAGTAGACCTATACACTGCCAAAACAACACCAACGTGTATATTATTATGTTCATTCTTGTATAGACCAAACAAAAATATATACAAAGTTAAGGAGAGCCAAAATTACAAGATTACGCCTCACATCTGTTAGACCCATCTGGCTGGAAAAAATAATCTTCAATGACATACAAATCCAAATAGTTAGTTAATGCAACAATTATAACAAGTTTTACAACAGACCTAAAAAATGCACCGTATAAACACAATGATTAGCTAATTGGATCCATTCGCTGTTACTTTCACAGAGTAAAGAAAGCTGCAGTTTGAAGATGCTGGCAAAATGAAAAGAATATCAGTCAGAAACAGCAGCTATATAATCACCAAGAACACTGAATAATCTGCCATAACCAGATATCACCACATCAGGGGCGTCAATCCCCTATGAGTGATGGAGGCAAATCCACCCACCCTCCGAACCACAGCAACCCCAAGAGTATCTGGACGCCTCTGCACCACACAGACCCTTGCTGTTCTACTTGTGATCCAAAACCATAGACTGGTCTGCAGGCAGCGGAATGATAATCAGAATAACAATCTTGAACATATTCAAATAAAGTATTAGAATGTAAAAACTGAAAACATCAACGATAAGAAAAGAATAGAGTTCAAGTATAACACACACAGTTTAATGCTTTCGTATTTCGGATGGTAGTAGCTCTGAAGTATGATGATACTACCTCGAACATCTTACACACCAAATTCGAAAGACATTATACTACACCCTTATCGACCCTTAATTAACACACTATAACATAGCCTGGGCTTCAACCTACAAATCCACTCAAAAAACATGCAGTTTGATAAGTGGCTGGAATACCATGTGGGGCTCACACCATGAATAAATTTTTAGAGCTAAACTTCTTAAAAATCGAACAGATAATGTGTGTGCAGATATTAAAGGGAGTCTATGTTCAGATCATAACCTATGACCCCAGCATTCATGAAATTCTCTTTTCACAAAACTGATTGCATACTAACCAGATCAGATCAGAAATTTAAATCTATACTACAAACATTTTGCACACACAAACACCCACATTTTTTTCAGTTAGATACACATGACCCTAATTTGAAATGAAATCCCATTATCTGTCACGCAACTCCCTAATCTACATCTGTTTAAACTTGGCATAAACTAATTGGAGCCAGGCTTCCAAAGATCTATTCGAGATAACATCTTCTAAATGCAATTAAAAGGAAGCCTTAACCATTCATGTTAATTAGTGCAACACGTGTCACAGTCTTTAAATTAACCACCTGTTTTTGTGTGACACTGAGGGTTCAGTCAAGATTTCTGATTTTTGAATGGTGACTCTAGACCACTGAAGTAATATTGACTCTCTTCATCACACTGTATAGTTGCACCACTCAGCAGGTCATAAGACACCTTCCGAGACCCCTGCGTATCGGAACTATATATTCACTTCAACTGTTCTTGGTAGGTTACCAAAATAAGTGATTTCATTTAAAAAGTTTCAAACGTAAAACAATAACAGACATAATTACGGTGGTAATAGACAACAAAATGAAACCTGAATTTCAATGTAACATGTCATGTGCTAACGTTGTAAAGCATCGAACGGTGGGAAGACGAGTTAAACAATCACCGGAAGAGCACCAGAAAGTCTGAGAAGCACAGACATAAACGATTTCTAGAAGCAATAATCTGTTCAGAATACATCTCATGAAATTGTTCAAACACACAGATCAAAAATACATTCTTAAAAACAGCAAAGATTAAAACCTAAAGTCCCAGAAGCTGAATAATTAAAAAATCAAAATAGAGAGATCAAAACTAAGACATCTGTCGTTCAGTTGGCTTAAGACTGTGAATAATTTTCAGATCTGGAAACAAATTTCTACATGTATTTTCCGAAGAGTTAGTGAAGGCCAGAAACTTCAGAATCGCTGGTTGTTGAACGACTGGAAAATAAGTAACACAATCAATGCCAATCATATTCATAAACGAAGATAAAAGTCATTAATACTTATAATCATTATAACTTGGCATTTCATGAACACCAAATCATTTGGTGGTGCTAAGTGATTGTTAATTATGCATCTGACCAAACATTCCTACACTTTAATCATCTCAAAAGAGAAGGATTGAACCAATGAAGAAGATGAGTGAAGTCTCTGGCCCTCTCTTCTATCAGCAACTGTGTCCCATCAAATTTTGTATGTCCTCATTGACCTCATTTGCTATCCACCAACCTTTAGCATAGGGATTGCTTGCCGAGAACCAAGTTTTACGAGTTTAGAATATCTAAAAAGTCTTATTCACTTGGTTTTTAGTTCGGCAGTTTGCACTTTTATGAATTGTTTGTTTTGCCTTAGTTTACACTAGAAATTTAGTTGCAACTAGTGAGCACTAACGGTAGCAGTATCTGGGTTTATACTTAGGTCAAATGTCGTTTGTATATGAAATAACAGTATTCCAATTTGTGATTTTAGTTAAGTCGATTTTCGTTTTCTAAATCAATAAATCCAATTCTTGTTTTCTTGTTTCAAAACAGAAAATCGGAAAGAATAATACTCGGACGCATTGTTTCTCTGAGTCTGAGCATCGCCAAGTATTATGAAACTCGGGCTGAGCGCAGTTTCAAACAGAGTTTTGGGTCATCCCTACTTCAGTAATCTCATCATGCCTTCTGCTACAGAAATTACACAGACCTACTTTATGTCATGACACCTGACATAGTTAAACTTGACCTGGTGCAACCTGACATAGTTAAACCTGACTTGGTGGTGACCTGACATAGTTAAACCTGACCCGAAGTGACCAGACTGGACTGCATTCGATCTCAACCAACCTCCCTAAACATCCTCATTCATGGCTTGTAGATGAATTGGCTTTTGCGCCTGAGTTCTGTCCTCTCAAAAAGCAAGTTCTGGTTGAGCGCCAGTCGCTGTTCCAACTGCTGGACACCTGCCGTGTTCTGCTCCCTCTGAAGGCTTTCCATCTCTTCCTGTAGCTCATCCGCCTCGTCTCGGAGCGTCTGGATCGTCGTGTACATATCGTCGTTCTGCTCCTGTTTCAGTGGAAAATACAAAGAACCAGTACTTTAATTCATGCAACCATTTTATTGTGTTTAAGCATTTGCTGAGTGCCTCTAGTAGGTTCAACCATTCAGAAGCTCAAGACCCTGCGAGAAAAAGCAACTTTTGAGAAAAGTGACAGGTTGAGAGACTGCAAGGTGCAATTTTAGAGCAAACAGAAGGAGAAATCATGTTAAAGAGAAAGGAACCAATTGAAGTAAAGGATCGAGACTGAGCCATAACAGATGGTAGACGTTTCTGTCGACAGTGTCCAGTGTAGCAGATACCACTTTGGGCGTATTGTGGATGTCATAATTAGACCATCATATTTGCATACGTACATATTATTGGGACCTCTCCCCACCCATATGCAAATCGCCGAAATTCGAGACCCCTCACCCGCTCGCTGCGTACGTAATATGTGGATGGCCGTTATTAAATTAATGGGGAGTAAGGTTACATAAGACTATTGAGAAAATAGGTACCAGGAGCAAGAAATCACAAGACAAGTTAAGCACATAAAGGATATCACAAATATCAAATAAAGTTGGAAAGTTTATATGTAGGTAGTGTCCCAATTTCAGTTATCGAATTGCTCAAATTAGTTACCATTACTGATAATTATCTTTCAGTTCTACATAATCTTAAATGAGGAATTTTCGCCACCAAAACATACCTTTGGATTCGTTATAGAAATATGAACGAGGAGGGATGCCAGTTCCAGAGGTTCACTGTGGTCATTCTTCAGCTGTATTGACCTATAGCCTTTCAACAGATAAAGCGATTACTATTAGCAAATCTGATAATAGTCTTAAATCAGTGGTTCCTATTGCTGTTGAGAGTTCGTCTAACGGGAATGACCTTCCTCCATTACTAATGGCTAAACTAATGATGACTAGCTCCTCTCTATCGGCCTCTCACTCTTTAAAGGCGTTTCTTTTCCCAGAGGTTTCCATGCTGCGAGCGCCTGCGAATAGTTCTACTGTGAAAGGTGCTATATAAATATAAATACACGATACAATATTGAGAACCCTTTAAGGATCCATTAGCTGATTAAAAAAACATGTTTAATCAATTAGTGAACCTGTCTTGAGGCATCTGATTGGGTAGACCGCCTGGCCGAGGAAGTTGCTGTCGCTGAACATATCAAAGTCAAGGACACAGAATCGAATGAGAGCCATGTCAGGATTGACAATATCAAAGACAAACACCTCATTCCAGATGGGATTCAGACCATTGTCCACTGATAAAAATCAAACAGCAATTGTATTGTATTGCATTTAACAAGTATGGTAAGTTGACGTATCACTCGTGTTCCAGTCAAGAATTACCAATTTACTTATTACAACTAAATTATAGCAATGCTATATTGCAAAGCAGGTAAAGAATAGGAAACTTGGTTCAATTGAGGTTTTAATAGACCATCTGATCATTTAAGTATTTCTAAGGTGCCTCTCTAGTGGGGTCAACTGCTCAGAAGTGCTGCCAGAGCACAAGGTCCCATGACAGGAAGCAGGTTTTGAGTAAAGCAAAAAGGATTGAGAGAGTGCCAGATAGAATCTTAGAGCAAACAGAAAGAGTGGTTAAGAGAGAGAGACCAATTGAGGCAAAGGATCGAGACTGAGCCATAGTCGTTCTCTTACTAAGAACCAAGCTGTCAAGTCTATTGGAGGAATGAAGTTGGCATTGGGAGGAAGACGAATGAGGGCTAAGTATTAAGTCAACAAGAAATTTTGAGGCAAGGCCAAATAGAGCCTCAAAGATATTGATCATCCATTGACATTGTACACACCATTTAAAGAAAACACTAAGCAATGCCACTCTCAACCAAAACCAGTGAAATTACTGTGGAATTATACAGACTTCAGGCACATGTGAACTGTCGCCATTAGATAGTGGCATTCAATTTATTCTGTAGTCCTAAAATAAACTTTGCATGTCATGAAATTTAATCAAATCAATGAATCAATCAGTTGATTGAACAGGAATAATAATCCATAATATATAAGTCAATCACTTAATATTTTTGTCAATTCAACCTTTCAATCAAAGCAGACATTCAAGTCATTGATTGACGATTGATTGCAATGATTTACTGATGAGTGACAGAATGATTATATGATTTATTGCTTTAAATAGTGACAAAGTGACTAATTGCACCGATTGCCGGACAGATATCACAATTGATTTCTTGATAGATTTCTAGAATAAAACAGTCTTCAATGCAGCTGCTGCTGCCACCTTTTGTCGATGTCTTGCACTTGTTTTTGCTGTCGTATGGGCAGCCAAATACTTCAACTTCGACGTAAGAACAGGCGATGCCGCGACCCTCCTTCAAGACATGACGCGCTCCAATGATCTGGAAATTTATTAATAACCAAATATTGAATATCAAAACAAATCTGGAACTAAAAACTGGACATCTCTGTACCCCTCAAAGTTCAAAGTTGAAAACAAATTGAATACCACAGAAGCTGAAATCTACAAATGCATATTTGGTCTTCAAATCCCTGAACATCATGTAACACTGACAATTGCCTTGTAACGGGTAGAGTATGGATTCCTTTCTCCTGCCCTGAGATGGTCATAGTGTGTGAACCATCAGTAAGTCCTTAACACACAATTGCTCAGCACCAATGATTCATCTTGGTCTATCTATCGATGCATTGTGCTTTTTCGGTCTGGAATTGGCTCCCATTGGATCTTCGGCTCTTGCCTAGGAACAATCCCTTTTCCAATCTATTCTACTCTGAGATCTGTCTTATTGATTTAGCTGAGGTTGGACTGGGAGCACCTCTGAGTAGTGATTGATTGATTAATAGATAGTGGCACTATATAAATGCATTCCACGTAATATTAATAATTTCTCTACCACCGTTTGTCTGTAGCTATCCAATGCCTCAATGAATCTTACAGTTACTTTGCCACTGAGCATAACATCAATAAAAACTAGTCATTCCAGAGAAATGTTTTTTCCCAATCTCTAATTGCTGACATTCTGAGGGATTATAAAAAAATAATAACAATGATTCCTTTCAATTGAGGCTTTTAATCCCTTTTAGCCAACAGGGCAATTGCTCTTATGGTAAGTTGACGTATCACTCGTGTTCCAGTCAAGAATTACCAATTTACTTATTACAACTAAATTATAGCAATGCTATATTGCAAAGCAGGTAAAGAATAGGAAACTTGGTTCAATTGAGGTTTTAATAGACCATCTGATCAACACAGCTGAGAAGATTAACTCTGGTGAAGCATTCTAACCAACCGTGAGAGAAATAGTGACAGGATCAACATCTTTCAGGGTTTGTTTCTCAAATGGATTGAACTCTGGCTGAGTCATGCAGACTGGTTTGAGAACATAACCACAGCGACCATTCATTGCAAACAGACCTTCATTCAGCTGCATTGAAAGATCTACAACATCAATAAACCGTCCAAAACATCAGCTCAATCAAGCTTCCATCAATCCATTCTTCAATCCACCAATCTAACAGATAACCCAACCCAACTGACTAAGTGAGCAAAGTATCGATTGAAAGATTCATCAGTTGACAGAGCTATGCAACATTTAAGAATTCAATCAATTCTGTATCTCACCAGATAATCTGAACATTGAATATGTGTTTATTAGATAAAAGATAACAATTATATTGAATATTATTGATCAACAGGAAGCAAAGGCAACAATCACATTGAAATTCATGAAAAATTGAAATACATCAGAACAGCCAATCATCAATATGCATCTCTATAATTCTGTTTGACCTTGAAGATTTTTCTAATGTTGAATAGAAATATGCAAAAATTAGCTCAGAGGTAGTTCCCTGAAAAGCCAGGCCTCATCTGTCAATTATCATTATCACAGCATACAGATGATGTGAATGCAAACATTCTTTTGAATGTCGGCAATTGTGCAATTTGAAACTAAAAATGTTCACATATCGGAATTTAAAGTCAATTGTATGAGGAAATAATTCACATCGTCCTGGAAATTCACAAAAGTGTGTTTTGTAAAAATTTTAATGTGCGCAGAATATTTCATTTGTGAGCCTATCTTGGGCCTATATTGTCTGCCTTACAGTTAAGATTGCTGAATAAAAATAACAGACCTGGTGTTTGATAATTGAGGGACACCAACTGGCAGCCGCTGTTCCACATTTGGATTGGGTCATAGTTGGATGAATCGATCCTTTGTCCCTTTGGATAGACGCGGATGAGGTGACGCTGGTTGATGCGCATCAGGTTCCCACAGTGCTCCTTATTCACATACCGAGCCACATGAGTCTCGGCCAATGAAAACATATCCGTGTGGGCAATCATCTCTTTCAAGGCTAGCGTTTTAAAAGCAATAAAACAGACGGATAAGTCTAAGGATATTCGGTCGACACATTCCTTGGTCGTGTTTACAGTTCTGCTAAATGACCTCTCACCTTTCACCTACTTTTCAAATACAAAATAGATGTCCGTTACCTTATCCTACCAATTATTATAACAATTAATTACAACCCTGTTTCATCATGAAATTTGGCCCAAGGTTATCCTAGCACATCAGAAGAAAATATGCAAGGCTCTTCAACAGTCCAGTCAATTAATTTAGAGCGCCCTTGTACAGCATGTCTCAAAGAGAGACCTACTCAGAGGCACTCTCCCAGTCTAACCTCATCAAAAGAGAACAGATGACAGATCAACAAGGTCAAAGGTGGAATCAGAACATTTTTATGGATACCTGAGTAGTATTTGTAACTATTTTGACAGCTCAACCTGACACAGAATTATTATTTAACCAATCTCCAAACCTTTATCAATGTTATTGTCTAGTGATATTGGAATGCAGTAGACAATTAGGTTAGACAATTCCTGTGTAATTTTCATGATTGTCTCCACAATTTTCCTTTCCTCCGTCTAATACAAGACAACGAAAAGAACAGAATTCTAAACAAAACATTTAAAAGGTTAGAACTCAATAAATCCACAGGCAGCATTTCAAAGCAATGGAATGTTAGAATGATATTCTGAAGCGCAATGGCAAGCATTCAAATAATTACCGACATGTACGATATAACTTTGGTCTCTGCATTTGTAAAGTGTTTTCAGCAGGACGAAACAGAACCATTCGAAGCGTAAATAAAGATATAGCCAATGTAATGTAAATGAATTTTATGGCTCCATATTATGCAAATCATCAATCAATGGATTCATCTGCAACTAAATTATTAACCTTTAAAGATCAGCACATAGTATAATGTAAGGTATAATCAATAATGCTGGTTGTTAAAGGGTTAATACACAGAAATAGAAATGTGATCACATGATGCTATATTGATTGTTCACTAATAATACATACATTCTTACATCAAAACAAACTGCAAAATAAAACTTTTGTGTAGAAAACAAAATAGTCAAAACTGGCCACTCACTTAAAAAAAGTCTAAATAGAATATTATTATTAAAGCACAAAAATATAAGGAGGTCACAATAAATACTGAATCAACTGTATTCCAGGTGGTAAATATAAGTAACTAACGATTTTTGAAGCATTGTTGAGGCTCTCATTCAGCGCAGAGATCCATTGGTCCAACTCCTCTTCAGATGGAACAGCGATTTCACGCGATGGAGCGTTGATATAAGAAATTCGGAAGACATAAAATGATGTTCTGCTTGTTCTTGGAATTCGACCTATTCACAATATTAGATTGTGTAAATTTGAACTGTGGAAAGTGTTTGTGTATGTGGCACATAAGTTCAATTCTGCAGAAACACTTTAGCCCCTTATGGTGCACCCCAAAGTCATCTTGTTCTCAGGCATAAAAGTCGTCTATGAACTGCGGAACCCGAGTTAACGCATCATACTGTTGCTTATCAACAAGGTCATATATTATACTGCGCAGAGAGGCTAAAGTAGCAGCCATGTTATATTATAAACTTGAAGAATGATGATGCACCCAGACTGAACTATGTACAATTCCTGATCAAGTTGACACAGCGACTTTTGGAAAGGTATCATATTCGGAAACAACCTCAATGCCTAGGTAGGTCATCACTTGATGCTGGTAACCCACTCCGTCCTACTGCCAGACATTTTCCGATGTACATACTAGTAAATCCAGTGAAACCTACTGGAAGATGCAAAGTTTGTTGCAGTCAACCTTATCCAGATGGTAAAACGTTTTGTAAGAAAACCAGATACTATTGCGCAGAGTGCGATATCAGGCTTTGTGTTGCACCTTGTTTTCTTGGTGTTTATCACACCAAATACAATTACTAACTCTAACGATCTGCCATGGTGTACTATAAACAACTAACACGAGAACCGTGAAGTTTCATTTCTCTCTATATATAACTTCCATATTACACATTGGTAACACACTATATATCTTTTTGTATTATCACAACAACATACCATGTCAAATGAAAACATAAAAAACACAGTTTCTGAGAAAAATATTTAAACTTTTATCTATGGGTAAAAGAGTCAATACTTATCACCTTAGAGGATGACTTTAACCCACACCCTTCTTCTCCGCATATCCGTGGTTTAATCCCTGAATGCTGTACAAATGATTTCATTCCTATTGCTTACTCTCTCTCTCTTCACTTTTCCATAGCTCTGAAGACATCTATTTTGCAATTGTTTATAGTGATTGCTTTTTGACCGTACATTCTTTCATTGGTGATACATGATGTCCCCACAGCGAGCTTCCAGGCGGTTCAATAACGAATAATCATACTTACTTCTTACAAACTAAGTAGAATTAGACTAATGACATTTCTTCTACTTGCAGCCAGAAACAGAGCCACGTACTGATGGTGATTCCACGAGCCATTAGATCGAAAGATCCCTGCTGGAGATTTCCAAGCGGATGCGAGTCTTCCTTTTCCACCTCTGCATTCACCTCTTCCACGTACTGGACTGGAAACCAACAGTTCTTTTTCCCACCATAGCTGCCTTTCCACCTACAAAAAGCACAATTCCTAATAATTATTGTGGCCTTTCTTAGTCTATCAGAAACACATGCACTTGGCTATAATTCAAAGAGCAGTCAGTAACTGTGCTTTAGATAGAGTAAGTTCTACACAAAAAGACCAAGTAACTGATCTTGGGTGCACAAGTTGTAGACTTGTTGAATGGTTTGGATTATAGTACTATCTCAGTACTAGCTGAAATAGTCACAGTTTAACGAAACTGTGTGATAATAAAGATCATTAGCATTACCCTCCTCCTCCTCCTCCTCCTCCTCCTTTATCCGCTTGGAACATTGTCATTCCACTGTTTCAGTGGAAGCTATCATAGTTTTTAAGAGGCAGTCAGGAAGGATGGTCTATAAAGCTATTCCAGCTAACTCAAAGTGGTTCTAACACAGATCAAATGTCCTATGTTGTGCAAATTAAATAAGCAGCAACTTATGTGGAGCCAGTTATTAATGCATCGATCAACAACGCAAAACTACCAAGACAAGTCAGGTCAGGTTCCCAAAGATCAGATGCTTATGTAAGGAAGATACTGTAAAGTAAGATGATGTGAGGAAGAGAATGGCAGCAGCTCTTGCAAATACAACAGCAAGCACAGGCAAGGAAATCATGCAATCTTAGTTGCCTCTAGTTCAAGCAATGCTGAGAAGTTGCAAACTGGTTTCATATAAATTAGCAATCTTAATCATGTCACTGTCTTTGTTTATCAGAGTGAGGCTGTTCTTTCATATCAATACAATACAGCTCTATTTTATATTGCATTCCTTCTAGAGTTCAGAAGTGCACACAAAACAGAAATCAATGAAGCAAGGCTACATTGAATGATGGACTAGCTCCAGGCCCCTAAGTGACATCAGCTGAAGAAGGGAGGCTCTGGCTGTTAGTGCACCCACCACTTGGCTCCTGTGCCCTATAGTAAGTATAGATGTGCAAACACAAGTACTCTCAACTGCAAATCACATCATTGCCTGAGAAAAAGTGGAAATACCATCTTACCATCCTCCATCTTCCTTATGAACATCGGTAATGATGGCACCCTTACAGAAGGACAACTCATCGTTCTTCTGAGCTCTGTAGTCGTAAAGCGCTCGAACTCGAGTCAGCGGCTAAACATTAACAGAAAATGCAATCGTTATGTGTGCACTTAAAAATTACACCTAATGGCTCAACTCAACATAAAGTATGTCATAGGACTGTCTGCAGCTCAAGATGTTCTCACTATTTCAATATCATCAGACACTCATCGATTCAGTTAACAATGGGCAAAACACCGTAGGTGTACAAAGAAAATCTAGACAGATAAAGAAACAATAGCCTAACAAGAGTTGAGAAACAACACATGATATATAAAGTTTCAAGAGTCTTTATCTCAGTAATGAGGTCAATCAATGAGAAAATAAGGGCTGATATATGAGCCACACATGGGTTTGTTCGCAGGGTTAAGATCACGCAAAACACCTGTCTTTACATTTTAAACACCATTAGAAAACTAATAAAAATATGTTTTATTATGATAAACATACCTTAAAAGAATTTGGCTCTGCATACATTTTCCCATAAATAGATTGAGCATCAGGATCCTAAAAGATAAAATTTTAATTATGTGCATACATGAGATAGCAAGAACTATCACAAATAAGAGGAAGATAAAGGAGGAACCAATGGTAATAAAAAGATTACAATAAGCTACCACTTCTGCCATTATCACAAAATAGCAGTAAGCAACTTATTCGAAAATTGAAGGTTGAATTATGACTCATCCTAAAAAACAATAACCAATCATTAATTACATTGCACAACGACAACAGCAACAATGATAACATTTCCATTTGCTACAACAACAAGATCAATATTTCGATGTCTACTCATAATCACATTTCGATTCAAGACTGATAAAAAGACTGAGAAAAAGTCATTATTATTCATTATTATTATTGTTATCCTTGCAATGACAAGGATAACATCGTCAATAATAGTAAAAAGTAAAGTTCAACCTTGCTGCCAATGTGCTGCTACCAAAATGACAAATGAGGAAAAACTAGCCAAATAATTTGCTACTCTAATTGATAACTGCTTTCGAATGCCCAACGTCTTTGAAACTGCTGCACAATCAATTAAGATCTCCTGTCTATTGTCAACAACCCTGGACAATGCCTTCTCCAGGTAACAATGGATATCAGGAAACTAGATCCTGCCAACAACACTTAGACTCCAATCTCCATGGGCACTCAATGCATCAATGCGATCACCCCACACATCGTCTTCACCATAAAATAAAAAAATAACGAAGACTAGCAGCTCCAGAAAACCCAACATCAACTATTTATTTTCCCCAAAAGAACCTCATATAACACATCATAAAAATGTAAGTTCTGATGGGAGCTAACCGTGCCCCATTCCTTGAGTAGTTCGTCTGTGAGTGGGTATTTGAGTTTCATCTTTCGGTAGAGTGGGTGCTTTTGGAAATACTCGACAAGCTCCACAAGACTCTCAAAGACTCCGTCACCCAGAGTGTACAAACGGTGATCCTGAATAATGCGACAGTGCTTCACTTTGTGCTCAGCTCTGAAACAAAGCAACATCCAACATAACAAAAATTATATCCTTTTACAATTTCAAATTCACACATCGCAGCATGATTACTAGTACAATAAGAACATATTAACTCGCTTTCTCTGATCTGTATGCCAGTGTCTTATCCATTACTCTATGGGGTCTCATGCCCATTACACAGTCTAACATGTACAGAGTCTAACACAGAACACAGAGGCCAATGGCAATGACGGACACTTTTAACAACTGCAGTTATTAACTAGTAGTTATAACTAATATAGAAGTAGTTGCCTAAAAGTTATAACTAGTTTAAAAAAAAGTTATAACTACTTTTATCAAGTAGTTTTAAGCACACCATAATATTTCACATTAACTACATTTTTCCTACTTACTAATTCCGTCTTACAGGAATTTATGCTTGCCCATAATATTATAATCTTATGAGCAAGAGAGAGAGAGAGAGAGAGAGAGAGAGAGAGAGCGCTGTTATACTGTCAGATTTATTACCTGAATGAAATGGCAAACTGCGATGAGTCCTGGTCGTGTGATGTGGCACTTCTCTGGCGAATAAGGAAGACACCATCGACCGGCATTCGACAGAGTTTATCCTCTGCCTCATCACGACTCAGTTTAGCATAAAACCATCTGACAAAGAGAAACATAAATGCAGAGTTTAGCAATGTTATTATCTTAGTCTAATCACTGACTCCGTATGCACTATGTGAGGCACAGTAAAAGACTGCTATGCATGCAATTAACTGATGAACTAATTAATGAAAGCACTTGGTACAAATAGTTACTATTAGTTGTACTTCTTAAACTATACTTTAAACTATTCTGACAACTTACCAATTTGTACTTTATAAATACATTGTGCAATTATGTCTTTGTCAAAAGCCAAGCCACACTTTAGTCTACGCGGGAACGTTCTCTTAATTAACTGGTTAAGATTGATATTTATTTCTAAGCTTACTGCCATTCCCAATTAGTTAGATGATAATATTGTGGGGCCATAACAGTAGGATTATATCTCTTGTGGGCGCTCCTTTCCAATAATGTCCAATGCTTTCTGTACGAGACAGAAAGCATTGGACATCACTTTCCCATTCATGTAGTCAACCGTCACGAAGCAACGATGACGATATGACATGGGCGCTCCTTTTGTCAGCGTCGTTGGCGCGACATAGCAACGTTTATTTGACGTACTATGTAAAATTCAAGGCAATAAAAACTTTTTCTTTGTATTGTTTGTTCGGCACAAATTTATAGACACAATAGAATAATATATTTAAACAATGCAATAACTCACAACTCACTCAACAACCTCAAGATAAAGCTTGGACAGATTATAATACTAAATTAGTACTGGTACTCATGAAGGAAATGGAAAGTCTAAGTCAGTGGTATTGTCACACAGCCTGGCACAGGGTTTAGTCTTCTGAAACACTTAAACCCTGATATTATGTCATGTTATTTTGACCAGCCAAAAGCAATTGACTTCAACAGGACAACTATCAGAATAAGTAAAAGTAAAAATGGGTGAGGTATTGAAATTGCTTGCTCTTACTCTTCTTCTCCCTCTTCTTCTTCTCCATCTTCTTCTTCTCCCTCTTCTTCTTCTCCCTCTTCTTCTTCTCCATCTTCTTCTTCTCCATCTTCTTCTTCTCCATCTTCTTCTTCTCCCTCTTCTTCTTCTCCCTCTTCTTCTTCTCCATCTTCATCTTCTCCATCTTCTTCTTCTCCATCTTCTTCTTTTAGTAGGCATGCATCAATGAGGCATCAATTTGCACAGTGGCCTGGCCTTATAGATATAGACAGCATGTGCCGTTATCTGCAACTTCATCTTGTCCTTTGCGTTCTGTTGATCGTCTTGTAAGACTGTCTTGGCCCAACGCTGGGCGTTTGGTGTTGTGGATCCATCTACCTGGAATGACCTTCCTCCATCACTCAGGGCTAAACTAGCGACTAGCTTCTCTCCATTGGCCTCTCATTCTTTAAAGATGTTTCTTTTACCCTGGGGTTTCTGTGCTGAGAGCCCTCTGAATAGTCACTCTGCAAGAAGTGTAATATAAACCTAAAGACACGATGTCAAGACACTCCACAAGGGCCTCTGAGCAGATATCTTGCAGGAGTGATTACATTACATTTGAAACTCAATACCACGATTGCCTTGTGGGCCAAGAGAGCAAATCAATCCAAACATACGGTTGGTCAATATGCGCCGGTTTTGCTGGTGCTGGTTGTGCGAGGACCTGACTGAACCCTCGACTGTTGAGGGGATTTCTCTGGTGGAAGGAGATGAGGTCAGAGAGATTGTCGAAGAGCCTCTCTGTGAGGTAGAACTTGAGAACATTGCCTTCCTGCTTACGTAGGATGCGACAGTGGTTCTTAGCAGAACCATCACGTCTGAAACAGAAAACAAGAAGACGACATTTCTTATACTATCCAATGCAAATAATAATAATAATAGTAATAACGGTGTAAATAATAAAAATAACAATAATAATAATAATAATAATAATAATAATAACAATAAGACACAATGAACGAATGATGACAAGTTATTAAAGGAGTTGAATTTAACTGTCGGCAACCATGAGACCGAATTCTCTTTACTACATTTAGTAATGACTTACAAGAAATCAGACTGACTTCTCCTTTTTAGTGATGGCTTAGAAACGACAGACTGAATTCTCCTTTAAACGTTTCTAGCAATGACTTACAGAAACGACAGACTGAATTCTCCTTTGTATGTGTCACTCTTTCGAATGAGAAACGTTCCATTTCCAAGATGTCCATGTTCCAGAAGAACCTTTTCCGCTTCCTCTCTCTTTATCTGTCCATGATACCAGACTTCTCCCTCATATCGGTCTTCAATGCTCAAATCCTTCTGCCATCAACACAAACGAAATATGCATTTTAAGCAACAAAAGGCAACCAAGAGCTATCCAGGACAACCCATAATGAATGGCCTAACAATGTGCAACATAAAATCTTGGCCTATATGAGGAGTCTCTCTTCAAGTGGCGCTATTTAAATTAACAAAAACCATTACAATTACTTTATACATCAAACAGTCAGCACCACCGCCAAGCAAATGGAAGGACTAGTCAATTGTAATTAGTCAATTGTAATTAGTCAATTGTAATTAGTCAATTGTAATTAGTCAATTGTAATTAGTCAATTGTAATTAGACAATTGTAATTAGTCAATTGTAATTAGTCAATTGTAATTAGTCAATTGTAATGGGTAGCAGGATTCGATCTCCCTAACTACTCTTCTTTTCACCAGTGTGTCATCCGTAACACTATGTAACGCAAAACACCCCCAATGACATTTAACATTGTACATGCATAGAGTAGAGAGCGTTACCGACTAAGGCTGTCAACGAGTACCCGTGTACCCACCCGATGCTGACTGCCCGGGTGGGTAACGAAATCGGTTTTCAGGTACCCGAAATTTTGTAAAAATACGCGATTTTACCTTAACATATTCCAGAAATATTCTGTTGGTCATATTGGCAGACTGCCCTGGCAATGAATCGATTCTCGGGTGCCGGACAAACCGTAAAAATGCACAATCCCCACATTTCATAACAAAATATCCTTCGCGGTCGGGTACCCGGGTACGTGCGACAGGTACCCAGGTTGTGATTTCAACATTTTTTGACAAGTTTGGTGCTATATAAAGTTTTGACTACAGTCACAGCAAAGTGATAACATACTGTAAGACGAACCTGCATGAGCTGTCTGCGTTTAGACTCCAGTTCTTTCTCCTCATCATCCACTTCCGTCTCTTCCGTGTAATAAAGTGCGCTTGATGTCAGAATGAAAAAGTGCGGCTTCCATATCTGATGTCAATGACTCATTCGTATAAGACAAACTGATCGCAAAAGTGGTTTCTTCTATTCACCCGATTTTAAAACTGATATAATATATGTCATAAATAAAAGTCTTTTCTGGCATTTCGTTCAAAGATATGTTAAATTTTTGATGAACATCTGGGCTCCCATAAAAAAATGTATGGGTATCCAGGTAGAATTTTTAAATATTCTGACAGCTTCGATCTTATGTTATGTTATATCAAATGTTATGTGATGTTATTTGATATCACAATGATGTGTTCTCTTATGCTATGTGATGTGCTATCTTATGTGATGTGATATCTTATGTTATGTGATGTGTTATCTAATGTTATGTGAATCTATTTGATATCATGTGATGTGTTATCTTATGTTATGTAATCTGTCATCTTATGTTACGTGTTATCTTATGTTATGTAATGCTTTTTTAAATCATGTGATGCCATTCCACTCTGCTGGATGTTATCACAGGTCTGTTGTTTTAGTTTTAAGTCTCACCTTGTCATAGGGATCTTCCAAATAAAGAATTCCTGACTTCAGCGAAGAACTCAAATCCACATTTCCTACAAAATGAAGAAATACATGACAAAACATATCACACAAAATAAAACTCAACTTGTTTAATTTAATTCTTAACTATTGTATTTTAATTCAATACCAATTCACGTCATATTTTCTTACATCCCGTCCAGTATAAATCAAAATCAGGAGAAAAAGCCTGGATGTGGAGGAAGATGTGAAGAATATCGTGGGCGATGAAAAGGACAAATGAAGAGGTGCGCTTGGAGATCAGAGTTGAAAAAGACGAGTCTCTGCAACAAACAGCATTAAGAAGGAAGTTGGGATACTTTGGACATGTTATGCGATCAGATGGATTGGAAAAGGAAATGATGCTGGCACATGAAGAAGGAAGGAGAAGACAAGGGTGCACAAGGAAGAAATGGATGGACAAAATACATGAAGATACCAGAATGAATCTGGCAGAATTAAGAGACATGACCATCAGATAGAAAGCAACGGGGATGTTCATCATGATGGTTGCTAGACTTTATAGAACTGACAGCACAAAGCGACAAGGTGATAAATAGCAACAAAATTGTACCATGACCTAAACTGTGCTAGCTGATGAATTTACCAAAAAAGTGCAAGTAGGTAAAAAAGATTGGGTAGGTAATTGCAAAGAGATCGATGATTGGTCAGAGCAGAGGTTTTGAAAGATGGCAAATACAGCAGAAGATTTGTGAAAACCGATTGTATCTCTGGTCTTAGTGGATTGCTGATAGGGAAGAGCAGTGGCTGGTAGCGTATCTGCTTTTCTCACCACGAAGGCATTTATATACGTGAAACAAGAGCAGAAAGGTGCAGTCAATAGATGACGATCGACTACACTGATGTGATCATGGAAAGTGGAGTCACCAAAGGCAACATTGCTAGGTCGTAATGGGTTGACTTGCATACAATATTGACCTTGCCCTATACTTAAACAATTCAATGCCTTCACCAATGTGTTTCTCTATTTGAAAGTGACAATTTAGTGGCCATACAACTTTCAAGTATAAAAATAGTAACATCAACACTACTTAGTGCAATGACACATGTTATACTAGACACATTCTTAGACATCTCTAACCGTCTTCCGAGCGACTGATTTCTTTCGATCCATTTTCCTTCTTCCGCATTGTGTCGAACGATTGGGGACAGATTGGAGAACGAGCAATTCCTCCTTCATCTCGAATCTTCTTGTGCTTAATTGACAATTGCAATTAACTTCTTACGTTATTTATCACATGTTTTAATGCACAATTTAAAGATGTAATATCTAACCCAACATGTCATTTAGTTTAATTAATGAAATATCACAACTTGTATAAAACAACAATGCAAGCAGCAAGGTGGCAGACAACAATGAACATTTGTATTTATTAGCAGCACATTCAGAGTAGACAGCCTGTAGCCATGACAGAAGTTAGCAATAAACAGATCACTAGGTAAGTAAGTACAATCTCAATGAGATGCATTAGCAAACGCATGGCAATGAACATGGAAAGCCGGATACATGCACACAATATAATAAACCATTGAACATTAAGGAAACAAGGGGAGGAAGAGTCCAAGGGGAAAAATGAAGAGCTTAAACAGACATATCCTGGAGAGCCTTGTTAATTTCTATAGCAACCACGCAAGGAAGCATTTTCTGAGAGAAATTGTCAAACAAAGGGAGCTCCTAGTCATGGAACAGGGCCATAGTGAGTATCAAGCATTCTCAATTGGTAGTATGTGCAATATCTGATAAGAGTTGAGCAGAACATGTGCAACAGAGAGACACAAGAGCCTCCAGCATTGCTGCAAATGAGGGAATAAATACGCTTTTACCTTATTATAAGTGATGAAAAGACTGCTCCTACTCTGATTATAAAGGCAAAGACTTTAACTTGACTATAAAGGCCATGACTGCTACCTTGATAATAACTGCTAACACTGTTACCTTGACAATAAATCCTAATACCTGTTAAATTGATCACAATTTGTAAGACCTGTTACCTTGATGATAATTTTCCGTCGTAGTTGGTAGGGTGAGGGTAGGTCGGTCTCGCTTGGTGAGAGAGGAGCGGTGACGAGAAGATCCCCAAAGACGTCTTTGAAGCCATGAGCCATTGAGTTCTGCTGAGGAAGGGAACAGTGGTTCTCAATGGACAAAATCAGAGGATAACTAGTAAGAAAGCAAATGACAACAATACTATCAGATATCATTAACAGCAATTAACTCACAGACAGATTACATCAAAGCCCTTCAGTGTGCAAATAGCAAATTAGAAGCACAAACAAATGTATTGGAGCACTTACATAGCACCACTCGATATCAGAGGCGCTCACGACACATAGCTAAACGGAGAACAGGAAAGTCTTGAGGCATTTCTGGAAGGCAACAGGGGCAAGAGAGAGCAGCTCCTTCCAAAGAGGAAGGGGAATGCTGTTCCAGCTGGTGGAACCCACGTAGGTGTATAAACAAGAATCAAGCGCTTTCACCATCGCTTTTCTTCATATTGAAAATGGCAATTTTTACAACCATATAAAATGTAAGGATGATAATACTAACTAGTGTCAATACTACATGGTCCTAAAACCCAAACGGAAGAAATGGGGTCTAGAGCAGTGATTTGAAAGGAAAGCACATCAAATATCTTTATTATCACAAGATGTCCCATGTAAGATGAACCCAAGACAACATCTATAACATGTAACTTCATCTATTGGTTCTCTTCCCTCCTACGTAGGTTTCTCATGTTCAATGTCTTCATTTGTAATGTTTTCTCACTCTCTCCTTCAACATGCCATAAACCTCTTTCATCGTTTAGTCCAATAACATCATTCTTGGTCTTCCTTAGAGAGCGACCAAATTTCTTTTTCGGTACCGAAACCAACTTTGCAGTTTTGTTTGCATTTCGTTTTCGGCCGAAAATAAAAACATGGTTTCGGTTGGTCACTAGTCTTCCTCTCGTCTTTACTCTCTCCGATCTTCCCTCAATTATAGTTCTTAGTTACGTGGCCCAATCACTTTCTCTGCCAGCTTCTGATTATTCCTATCAGGGATCTTTTTTCGTCCACCATCTCTTCATTTATCCAGCATTCCATCCAGCTGACCCTCTCCATCCTTTGCCATATCCACATCTCCAAGTCTCCAATCTGTTGATCAGTCTTTCTTTCTCATGGTTCATGTTTCCATTCCGCATAATATCCTCCCTTATTTGACCCCATTAAAAACCTCCTCACATAACCTCACTTGAACTCATCACCATAACTGACCTTATTAACATACCTTGACAACTAATTAGACTAACTGACAGCTACCTGCACTTCTTAGTAATCTTTGAAACTAGAATGCCCAAGAATTTGCCCAATGCCATATATTATAATCTTCGTTTAATTTCAAACTGACAAAACGCAGTACGATTGCAAGTACAGAATGAACGGATGATGACACATCAAATGATGCATGAGTCAAATTTAACCGTTGGCAGCCATGCAAGGAGCCCATTACGTTATACATCTGATATGACCAATTCCACCTTATTTCAAATGGAGAACAAGTCAATCTTATGGGGTAACAGGAAGTGAATTCGCTTCCTCAGCTCTGCACTCCAGTGTCGTTTTCATCACCCTACACCCCTCATATAAAAGTGAAAAGCCATCAAAGTCAACCTACTCGGATGCTACGAATGCGTATTCCTTGATCGTCTTGAGGACATCCAGGAATCGAATTTTGCTGGTGAGCGTATGTCCGTGGTAGATGTGTGGATAGTCGTCCGGTCCATCCCAGCAATCCACTCAGACACAGAAAGAACAACAACAACACAAACTATTCCTCTTCAGGTGAGACTAAGAGAGACCTAGCCAAGACATCTTCAACAAAGCTAGAGTGAATGAGTTTGACAACAACTGAATCAGAGACACATGAAGTCACCAGGGCTACAACCAGGCCTGCCTTAGAGGGGCAAATACCCAGGAGCTTTGGCGACTTTTAGTGGCCTGATACATAATCAACTTATGAAAAATATTGATGACAAGTTATCATAGGAGTCAAATTTAAGTTTTGCCCGTCATGCAAAGCGCCCATCGCATTATACATGAAATTTAATCCTAGTAAAAGAAGCACTAGTCAACCTCACGGCGGATATAGGAATCGAATTCGGATCCTCACCTCTTACTATCTATCTGCACCCCAGCGAGTTATCCATTACCCTATGCCCTCCTCCATGATGAATAAGGTGAGATGGAGCACATTCGAAAGTGGTGACACTAGATGGAGTCTGTAGTCAAAGTGAGAAAAGGCTAGGAAGGCAATTTAATCTGATAAATAAGATGTCAACAACCAACATTCAATGCATCTGCATCCAGATTGAAGGACTCTGGCGTAGGCCTCGGTTGAAGAGTCACTCAGAATCTGGTCGCCTGTGAGGTAGCTACAACAGTTCAATACAACAACAAACATTGAAAACAAACTGCAACGTTGTATAATAAGACATTTGTGGTCTGGGTTTGATGAACAAGTCCTTCAATTGCAATGACAGCTCAACAGCTCCATATATCACTGCTGCTTAATTACAATAAAAATAATAATAATAATAATACTAATATAACAGAAAGACACTTGCCTCCTCGGGACATTGCTGCCAATCAATAAGATATGCTGAGATATCACGTCCGACAAAAATTACAATAATAATAACAATAATGATATGCAATCATGAACACTTGTCTTAAAAACGGAGTCTGAATCACAATGTTACAACAAAGTCCGACAATACTTTATCCCTTTTCATCACATGATCATTATCTTCCACTCATCTACCATAGGGTTCGTTTGGAAAACACTACATATGGGAAACATTTGTCTAAAAAGTAAAGGCTTTCAGGTTGTTCAACGGCTGTTGTTAGAGCATTCTTAATGGCTGCATATACAACACAACTATACACGATCGGTGTAGATCGGAGTATTGAAATGAGATGAATTGCTTGTCATCACTGCTCTCCTCTGCCTTTGGTCAAATCAAATATCCTCAGACGACCATCCTTTACCTTACCTTCCCCTAATCCCCATGTTACAGAGTTCTTATGTGTTGTGTCAGAGTTCTTATGTGCTGTGTCAGAGTTCTTATGTGTTGTGTCAGAGTTCTTATGTGTTGTGTCAGAGTTCTTATGTGTTGTGTCAGAGTTCTTATGTGCTGTGTCAGAGTTCTTATGTGTTGTGTCAGAGTTCTTATGTGTTGTGTCAGAGTTCTTATGTGTTGTGTCAGAGTTCTTATGTGTTGTGTCAGAGTTCTTATGTGCTGTGTCAGAGTTCTTCTGTGTTGTGTCAGAGTTCTTATGTGTTGTGTCAGAGTTCTTATGTGTTGTGTCAGAGTTCTTATGTGTTGTGTCAGAGTTCTTATGTGTTGTGTTAGAGTTCCAATGTGTTGTGTCAGAGTTCCTACATGTTGTGTCAGAGTTCCTACATGTTGTGTCAGAGTTCTTATGTGTTGCATCAGCGTTCTTACATGTTGTGTTAGAGTTCTTATGTGTTGTGTCAGAGTTCTTATGTGTTGTGTCAGAGTTCTCATGTGCTGTGTCAGAGTTCTTATGTGTTGTGTCAGAGTTCTTATGTGTTGTGTCAGAGTTCTTATGTGTTGTGTCAGAGTTCCTACATGTTGTGTCAGAGTTCCTACATGTTGTGTCAGAGTTCCTACATGTTGTGTCAGAGTTCTTACGAGTTGCATCAGCGTTCTTACGTGTTGCATCAGCGTTCTTACGTGTTGTGTCAGAGTTCCTACGTGTTGTGTCTGAGTTCCTACGTGTTGTGCTAGAGTTCCAATGTGTTGTGTCAGAGTTCCTACGTGTTGTGTCAGAGTTCCAAGGTGTTGTGTCAGAGTTCCTACATGTTGTGTCAGAGTTCTTACGTGTTGCATCAGCGTTCTTACGTGTTGTGTTAGAGTTCTTATGTGTTGTGTCAGAGTTCTTATGTGTTGTGTCAGAGTTCTTATGTGTTGTGTTAGAGTTCCAATGTGTTGTGTCAGAGTTCCTACATGTTGTGTCAGAGTTCCTACATGTTGTGTCAGAGTTCTTATGTGTTGCATCAGCGTTCTTACATGTTGTGTTAGAGTTCTTATGTGTTGTGTCAGAGTTCTTATGTGTTGTGTCAGAGTTCTCATGTGCTGTGTCAGAGTTCTTATGTGTTGTGTCAGAGTTCTTATGTGTTGTGTCAGAGTTCTTATGTGTTGTGTCAGAGTTCCTACATGTTGTGTCAGAGTTCCTACATGTTGTGTCAGAGTTCCTACATGTTGTGTCAGAGTTCTTACGTGTTGCATCAGCGTTCTTACGTGTTGCATCAGCGTTCTTACGTGTTGTGTCAGAGTTCCTACGTGTTGTGTCTGAGTTCCTACGTGTTGTGCTAGAGTTCCAATGTGTTGTGTCAGAGTTCCTACGTGTTGTGTCAGAGTTCCAATGTGTTGTGTCAGAGTTCCTACATGTTGTGTCAGAGTTCTTACGAGTTGCATCAGCGTTCTTACGTGTTGCATCAGCGTTCTTACGTGTTGTGTCAGAGTTCCTACGTGTTGTGTCTGAGTTCCTACGTGTTGTGCTAGAGTTCCAATGTGTTGTGTCAGAGTTCCTACGTGTTGTGTCAGAGTTCCAAGGTGTTGTGTCAGAGTTCCTACATGTTGTGTCAGAGTTCTTACGTGTTGCATCAGCGTTCTTACGTGTTGTGTTAGAGTTCTTATGTGTTGTGTCAGAGTTCTTATGTGTTGTGTCAGAGTTCTTATGTGTTGTGTTAGAGTTCCAATGTGTTGTGTCAGAGTTCCTACATGTTGTGTCAGAGTTCCTACATGTTGTGTCAGAGTTCTTATGTGTTGCATCAGCGTTCTTACATGTTGTGTTAGAGTTCTTATGTGTTGTGTCAGAGTTCTTATGTGTTGTGTCAGAGTTCTCATGTGCTGTGTCAGAGTTCTTATGTGTTGTGTCAGAGTTCTTATGTGTTGTGTCAGAGTTCTTATGTGTTGTGTCAGAGTTCCTACATGTTGTGTCAGAGTTCCTACATGTTGTGTCAGAGTTCCTACATGTTGTGTCAGAGTTCTTACGTGTTGCATCAGCGTTCTTACGTGTTGCATCAGCGTTCTTACGTGTTGTGTCAGAGTTCCTACGTGTTGTGTCTGAGTTCCTACGTGTTGTGCTAGAGTTCCAATGTGTTGTGTCAGAGTTCCTACGTGTTGTGTCAGAGTTCCAATGTGTTGTGTCAGAGTTCCTACATGTTGTGTCAGAGTTCTTACGTGTTGCATCAGCGTTCTTACGTGTTGTGTTAGAGTTCTTATGTGTTGTGTCAGAGTTCTTATGTGTTGTGTCAGAGTTCCAATGTGTTGTGTCAGAGTTCTTATGTATTGTGTCAGAGTTCTTATGTGTTGTGTCAGAGTTCTTATGTGTTGTGTCAGAGTTCTTATGTGTTGTGTTAGAGTTCCAATGTGTTGTGTCAGAGTTCCTACATGTTGTGTCAGAGTTCCTACGTGTTGTGTCTGAGTTCCTACGTGTTGTGCTAGAGTTCCAATGTGTTGTGTCAGAGTTCCTACGTGTTGTGTCAGAGTTCTTACATGTTGCGTCTGAGTTCTTACGTGTTGTGTCAGAGTTCTTACGTGTTGTGTGATGACGCAATCCAGTAGTGTGACAGTGGTTGATCCATGTCCTGATTGACTGCGCTGTGTTCGCTGTTCCAGATGCTGTTCTGCTCGGAGAAGAGGTAGTCTAAAAACTAGCAACAGGAGAAGATACAAAAAAACATCTCATTAATACAATTCAAACAGCTCAAATGACTGTGCTCGCAAATAAACTGGTGCCTTTCACTTGGATTTCAAGTGGCGCTTTAGAAGTTTGGAGATTACGATGCAAAAGAAAATGAACCTATACGATAATAACCACAGTACCGCTAACATTTTCAATTAGAGCGGCACCGATTAATCGGCCTGTTGATTAATCGGGCCAATTATAGAGATATTTTCGATGCGTATTACACTAACATTTAGAATGATAAAAATGCCATACTTTCTAATGCTAATTATGCTAACATTTGTAAGTTAATTAATCCAACATTTCAAATGTTTATTATGCTAATATTACCAATGCATACTATTACAACACCTCAAATTTCTGATGTAATTGTTGGAGACCTGGAGTCTTTAAGTTCGTTTAGGCTGAGTTCAGATATAGCTGACCCGTAATTGTTATGCAGCTCATAATGAGCTGACCCTAGAGCAGACAGCTGAAAAAGAACCGAGCCCACGGCTCCAATTGAGCTGACCTAATAGAATAGAATGAGCTGACGGTTCAGAAAGAGCTGACCCCATTACTTAATAAGAGCCCTATTTTTGGATTATAGTTGGCGATTGGTTATCCGCATTTTAATCCAAGCTTCTGATTGGCTCGGTTGAGTTTCAGCTGCCCATGCACTAAGTTCAAATTGAGCTCAAGTAAGGTATATAAGGGGAGGGAGGACATGCGAAGAGACACGTGTAAAAGAGGACATGCGAAGGAGACATGCGAAAAAGATAGGCGAAAACGACACATGTGGAAACCGCCGATGCCACCGTAGAGAGAGCGAGCGAGGCAACCGAGATAATGGAGAAGCTCGGCTACTGCAAGTTGAAATTACTTCGTCGTCGCTTATTTGTCATCGCAAGGAAGTACTGTGTCGTCGCAAGAAAGTACTGTGTCGTCGCAAGAAAGTACTGTGCCACTGTCAGAAAGTACTGCGTCGTCGCCAGGATTTACGCGTCGTCGCGAGAAAGTACCGTGTCGTCGCAAGAAAGTACTCTGTCGTAGCCCAGATTTACTCGTCGTCGCAAGGAGAAAGAAATATACCGTCGCTGAACTGAAGGGACACTCTCGTCGTTGGATTATAGGAGGAAGCAGTGCTTGTGACTCTGAAGATGAATGCTTGACCGAGGGGTACTCGGACTAATTCTGCTTTAGAATAAAGGTTGAAACGTTCTTCTTCATTTCCTGCATATACTCTTGGAACTAACTGGCAGACATATCTTCACACCGAGCGGGATTGGGGTAAATACTCTTGGGTGGCCCTGGCAAGAAGACTAGAGTTAGAACACCCACCCGAGTCAACCGACATAATCATTTGCAAAGTGAATGCTTGTCATGGATTTTTTTGCACTAAGAGTGCCTCAGATTACGTTGTGCTAAGAGAGGCACTATACAAAATAAAAATATGTAAATACAATACAATACAGTGAATGGAATGTATTTGGTACAAACAGCCAGCTTTGTGAAGCAATGATCATGTTGGTTCTTTTCTCTGAAGTCGTTCATAAGTCTCTTTGCAAAATCCGTATCACTCCCAAATGATTCCTGGGAATATCACCACAGAATTATTTAGGATTTCTCAATTTCAATGAAAACAACATTAATTGGAAAGCTTACTATACAATACAACTGTAAATTGACTTTGCCTCTCTTACAATTAGTCCAGCAGAAGTGCACAACTGCAGTTATATTGCAGAGCAATTGTGTATAAAGGTATTGCTCAAGGTCTCTACACAGTAAGTAACCCCTTGGACCAGGATTGAACCCCATACTCTCTGCGTTACAGGCAGGCCGCTCCAACCAATCTACCACCGTACTACACAAAAATCACTACAGTATTACAATTATTATTTCTCTTACTTTACATCTAGTTTTGTATCTGATAGACAGCAGTTAAGCACTTCTCAGAGGTTCTAAAGTCAGATTATAAACATTCAGGGAAACTCATAGAAACAGAATATAGTGTATTAACAAAGGGAAGTTTTCATGTTGGTCACTAATTGAGCTCATCTTTTATGTCTCCATACCTTTGATCCTGTCATGTGAAATAAAATGCTGAATTACAAAGGTTCAGTTGAAGAGCCATCAAAATCTAGGTTAAAATTAATCCTTTAAAAATGAGCAGAAAATATGGGCAGAAATTACCAATGACTAAGGGAGCTATACAATCAATGAAATGATGATAACAAACAATTTAATTCCATATTTATCACAATCATACCTTTTGTTCCTTAACGAGAAATTGCTTGAAGAGTTCGAGACTAACATTCAGCCTCGCGTCCAGATATTTTGAAAAATATGTTCTTATAAGCTGCAACGTAAACAAAAGCAGACAATGCCAATAATTCTTTATTTTGCATGAAGACTCGGTCAGATGACCTTTAGAGGTCATGAGGTGAGGCAAACTCATTCCATAGATGCATCAATTCAACCTGGATGTAAAGGTATCTCTGCTAGTAGCACCTCGGTCCCTTATGTTGAAACTCATTCTATAGATGCATCAATTCAACCTGGATGTAAAGGTATCTCTGCTAGTAGCACCTCGGTCACTTGAGTTGAAAGTCATTCTATAGATGCATCAATTCAACCTGGATGTAAGGGTGCCTCTGCTAGCGGGATAATAAAAATTTGACCAAAATAGGTGACTGATGACCAAGAAGAGTTCAAGACTATTTGAATTTTAAATGGTTGGGTGTAAGTCATATGCAAATGTTGTTCAAAGTTGTGTCCATAGCTTTACAAAACCATTGGAAAACTGACTAAGGATATTATTCTGAATGTACCACAAAACTTCACAATAGCATTATCTGAAGCTCAGGAGAGAGACAAACAGAGACAGTTGGACAGAGAAATAGAGTCAGAGAGACAGAGACCTGATGGGTAACTGCTCCACAGAAGCATACACTCGTCTCATGTGCCTGAGCTTCAGACTGACTTGCCTCACACGCACAACAAATGCCATTTGTAAAAAATGACTTACATCTGGAATGAACATGAGATTGCGATAGAGGCCAATGAAGTCTTCGTAATTTAAGTCCTTATTATCGGGTCGCACCTCCTGCAGAAACAGAAACAGTCAAAGAACAGATAAATAAATTTAATACTTGATACATGTCACCATCGAACATATGAAACTGAAATGAGGAGAAGAAAGACGAGGCAGCCTTGCATTTGAAGTGTTAGTGACTTCATTATGCTCAGCCTCGGCCTATAAGGGCGGGTGGCCCTTGACCTCTGATCCCTCTTCCTTGACATCTGATCCCTCTCCCTTGACCTCTGATCCCTCTCTCTCCACAGACAGTGCATGGTCAGTTTACTCATCATGACCAAGTCGGCTGGGTTGAACAGAAATACTGATAAAAAATTAGTTTAATTTCAGTTTAATGTTGCCACATGTTATATTCAAGTTATTAGACCATAACAACAATAATGCCAATGAGTAATTACCTTAAACGGTGCTAAATAAATTATTGAAAGCATTTTTCAATGAATTTTTGAATAAATTTGCCAGTTAGACAAATGAACTGACTTGCAAATGTGTTCATCAATCATAGCCTCATGGGAAGCACTCGGTCAACAATGGCAAAGACTCCAATACAAGGGATTCTGAAGATATGCCCACACACTCTAACACTGCGTTTACAGTGGCTGGTTAATTGCGGAATTACTGTGTCGGAAAAACGTTAAATGGCAGACGTCAATGATAAGCTACTCTCAATTATAGTCCAATGCTAAGTGTAATTAATGGCTGTTTCACCTGATAGATCCTTGTCTACATCCTCTCTCTGTGATATTTCATTGAGTGCACAATTATCAAGTTCTATTTTTAAGATTTCTGCACACTTAACATTCTGAACCCAATTTATTTATGTGACCCAGATAAAGAAATATACCCAGGCCACACAGTACAAGGCAGATTTGTCTTCATTTTCTATGCACTGCACTCCTGGGAAACGTTTGACCAATGCTCATGCCTCTGCAAAAGTATTATCACATTTGAAGACACACACATGAAAGAAATGCATTTTGAACCACTTCTGAAACTTGTGCTTATAAGTCTAGCCTTAGCCTTACAGGCTTATAATGCAAAATGAAAATAATCTTCTTATGACAGATCAACCAATAATTTATAGTGTATCATCAGTGCATTTTTATAATTCATACTTTCATCCTTGTCTCACCCTCTGTAATGACATGTCACACCCCTGGGAAGTGTGCATCCTAGAAAGGGAGTCTCTGGTGCAGAGTATGTGAAGATTCTGCTCCATCTGCGTCACCGTATGGAACCTTGTGTTGAGCGCGTTAAGGAGTGGATGCGATCCAATCGACTGCGGCTTAACCCCGAGAAGACCGACTTCCTATGGTGCGCTACTAGCAGACGGTGTCAACACCTTGATACCAGCCCGCTGACCGCATGTGGGGCCTCGGATAGCGCCTTCCACCTCGGTGCGCGATCTTGGTGTCCTGCTAGAGTCAAATCTGCCCATCGGACTCCATGTCGCTTCGAGGGTTGGCTACTGCTTTTGTCAGATCCGTCTCATCAGGCGCTGCATAAGGTCCTTGTCTTTCGAGGCCGTGAGAGCAGCCATTGCTGCCTTTGTCATCTCGCATGGGGATCGATGCAATAGTCTTCTTGTCGGCATGCCTATGTGCCTCCTGGACTGACTTCAGTTGGTGCTAAACGTTGCCCCTCGACTCATTTGTAACAGGAGGAGATATGACCACGTTACGCCGCTCCTTCGCGACGTTCTGCGCTGGCCTCCTGTTCCATACCACATTGACTTCAAGCTATGCTAGCTCGTCTACAGATCGATGATTAGCTCCCGAGTATTTGCGCGGTTTCTGCTTCGGGACTCACTCCTCAGCGTCCAGTCTGCGACTCAGATCATCTGCAAAGGCCGATCTCCGTGTGCGGAGGATGAGGTCGTGTTTTGGAGACCGTGCTTTCTCAGCCACTGGACCGCAGGGTTGGAATGGTCTCCCACCTACTGTCACATTGGCCGACTCAGTTGACTCATTTAAAATTAAATTTAAAATTAAATTGAAAGTGTTTCTGTTTTTTAAGGCTTATCCTGTCTGCTGACTTTTGTTTTAGGTTGTACGGTGCCCTTGTAGTGGTTAGGGCCGCGTTTATGGTGCCTTATAAATTGGCATTGTTGTTATTATTATTATTAGTAGTAGTAGACTACATCCTATGCGTGAAAGTCAAAGGAAGCATCAGTTCTTATTCCTTACAGTAAAAATGTAACATCGTCCATTGTGAGGAAATACTAGGTGTTGGCTTCTTGCTCTTAATGACAACGTTATCACTCCTAACACAAGAAGTGACCACACCCCATTATATACCATCAGATCTGGACATTTAGTAAAGAAAAGAACATGTCTTGTCAGCCATCATCCTCCTCTCCAATCCATATTCAAACTATGCTGTATCCCAAAACTGAACTCAACGAAGAATTTTTTAATACTATTGAGCTGTGTGCCATTCTAGATAACCTTAACACAAACATCCTTAAAACCAAGGAGATAATTTTCAGGCAATTTGATATAGAACATCTTTTAACACAACATATAATAACATAAGAAGGGTTTAAAGTGGCTCAGAAGACATTCAATTTTGCTTTAGAAGTACTGCAAGTTAACCTGTAATGCCCAATGCCTAATACCCCATTTTTCATAACTTCCTCTTAATAGCTGTGATGGTGTCCACTGCGACAATTCATGCACAAAAATAAGGCATACATCATTAAATGTAATGCAACTTTAGTAATTATGATGGTTTGCAATGCACCATCAGTCACAAGCTAATCTAAGGTATTTCACAAAGTCAATAATAGTCTTGTATGTAAGTATGTATTGTATATGCTCATTTACCTGGTGCCTTATAAACAACCCCAAGAAGGCACCTCATAATGACACAGACAAGGCTCAACTCTTTCATACTATAACATGCATCTTACTAGATGTCTGATTCTAGCACAGTCTGAACCAGCCCAGTGCCGTGTTTACCACCATACAGTTGCTAAAACATCAGTAATAATTGCTCTGTAAACTTTATCAGGTTAGGTTGTCTGACGTTTCTCATTCACAACAAGAATCCGTATTCCAACATCAACCTCACAAGGAATACAATACGAATGTCATTCATGCGAAACAATTTTCAAAAAGTCAAGTGATTAGCTTTAACTCAGCTGAAGAGCATTCATTCTTCTGCCTCATAGACTTTCACATCGATTATTTTATCAACTTCCTTCATCAAACTGGAATATATGATAAGTGGTCACTTCATCAGCCATAGTTAGACAATCATCATCAATTGGTTGACTCAATGAAAAAATACCAATCGATCAGATGTGATGAAGAATTCTTCTTCTTCTTCACACCCTGATAATATTGACACTGATATGAGGCACCAAATATCTCCATCCAACGGAGTTTCAATCTGTCAAGTAGTTGATAGTGAAAAACAAGAGCTCAAGAAAGCAACTATTCTTTCTCTTTAATCCGTTCCGTAGATCTGAGATTGTTCTGAACAGGACAATTCCAAAGATTCTTCTCTCAGTTGATACACTGCTTTTGCAGTTTATACCAGGAAGAACTGGCTACATACCCTTTAACCATTGCCACTAGTTTCACAAAATTATATAACAGTCAAAGTCAAGACATTTATTATGTCTGGATTATAGAGGCCGATTATAGAGATATCGGCGATATCGGATATCGGTAAGATAATCGGGGCTGATATTAAAAATTATTTTTTTTCATTTATGATATTATTTTCAGTCTTTAAGAGCAAAATGACGACAGCAACATCATTGGGTCTGTGAAGTACAGCATTCCGTTCCCTTCCCATAGCGGGGGGGAACTCAGGCTTCTACATCAGACCACCCAGTAAGCATTGTGCTAGACTGCTAGTACCGTGGGAAAGTGTCTACAGCTGTTGTGCAGAGTGAGTCATAGTGCCCACTTAATTACCCTGGACACAATCATGTCATTTTAGGCCAAATTGGCAGGTCGTAAAAGTGACCGTCTGGGGAGGGAATGGCATCATTGGCATGTTAGAAGAAGGTGTCTAGTTACATAGATATAACTTTCCTCTTCTCCGTCATGCAAGGTCGACAGCGGGCGGTGTGCCTAATCTTTATTGGCTGCCTAGGATCAGTCCCCAACTACATGTATTCGTCTCCTACGGAGCAAGTGTTTCGCATGTATTACAACAGTAGGCAGTAGCAGTAGGTATATCTTTTGGAACACCACATCTTGGGAAACACAATGAAATAATCGGCTAAATAATCGAGTATCGGCAAACGAATAATTGACTATAATCGGTATCAGCATTGGCAAAAGTGATATCGGTACAACTCTACTTTGTATGTATGTTAAGTATGCTGTATGTAGCTATGTGAAAGTAACAGGTAGATACTGTGACTATGTCTGAGAGATCTTTACATTAAACTTTTTTATTTCAGCCCAGACTGGTCTATTTATTATTAACCGGAAGCAAAGGGGTTATTTAAAATGAATTAAGTAATCAAGTGAAGACAGAACTCCACATTTAAACGTCTCTAAAAGGGACCATGTCACGGCTGACATCCATTGGTCAGGGTTACCCGTGCAAGTAGAAATGATGGTAACTGGTTTTATGATATAAATACAGAGAACACAAGGTCTTAACAAGTTATTAACAAAGATACAAAATGGAAATGAAAAACATCGAATGTCTGCAACAAGAACACTCAATGCACCAGGCATCTAAGGGGGCGAATAAAGAAAATAGCTAGGGAGTCAGAGATCAACAGCCAGCAAGTGGCCAATTTTCCATTTAAATGTAGAGATATAAGAAGAATTACGTATAGTTATGGGCAAATTATTCCAGGCCCTCAAACTGGCACTATTTAGAGAATTTACATGTGTGGATTCTAGTAGCAACTCCTCTGTAGTTAGTAGATGCTCAAATATTAAAGGAATTTGATTGAGATTTTAAGCCAAAGTAATCTAAAGAATCCCCGGCAGAAGACAACACGTGGATTTAAAGATGAACTCTGAGGTCTGTTGAACTCTAATTCTACTCAATCTGGAGAATATTCAAATTATGTGACTTACATAGAGAACTGGTGGACGCTTCATTTCCACAAAATCATTCTCACACATAACATGTTTGAAAGGAAGTAGGATTGCCATGCAGCTGGTACAATACACCATCAATTGAGTCCACTGAGAAAATTTGACAGCATGTTACTTTTGAACCCATACTGAAATCTATGACACAGTCATACAGACTTACAATGTATCAAGGAAATAAACTTCTACTCTTATAGTCTTACCCATAATTATCCTATGACAGCTCAATAATAAATAATATATCATCAATGCATCCATATATTTCATATTTTCCCTCTTCGTCGCACCCCTGAAATGACCTGCGTACACCCCAGCGTGGGAATCATTGTGTTAAAACACGGTGTCTGGGCTTTTATAATGTCTCGTTTAAACAAACAGGACTTTGCAAAAATCCTGTTTTGTTTCGATCCTTTCATGAAGTAATTTCCATCTGAAGTGTACAACTGTTAAACAAAGATACCATAAACCATGACAGACATAACGAGTTACCTGGTAAAGATCCTGTACTCTGCGGCCTGTCAGCTTAAGGTCCACCAAAATCAACCATGTCTTGATGTCCTTTAGATTAATCCTGAAATATAAAATAATGTATATTAGACACTGATAGAGAGAGAGAGAGAGAGGGAGAGAGAGAGACAGACAGACAGACAGACAGACAGACAGACAGACAGAGACAAAGACAGACAGACAGACAGACAGACAGACAGACAGACAGACAGACAGACAGACAGACAGACAGACAGACAGACAGAGACAAAGACAGACAGACAGACAGACAGACAGACAGACAGACAGAGGAAATGGTTTAATTTTATAGCTCCAATGGCTTACTGCTATTATGACCAGGATAACAACATACCAGAAACAAAACTCAAGAGATAATAATTATAAATAATTATAAATGAAAGTCTCGATTTCAAAAATATTAAATGATCAAAAACTAAAACTAAAGAGATAACTAAAACTTCACTATGTGATAATTTAAACACCTTGTCAAGACCAACGATTTTACTCCAGATGCCATTCCATAAATCCATCTTCTCTCCAAACAAATTCTAAACTTACTCAGAGGCACAAAATGCACATCCTCTAGTCAGATTTAGAGACATTCTCCCAGAAATAGGAATTTCATATAAATATATAAAGACATGAATAATCAATTAGGCATGGAGAAATTATCATGCAGTTGCACCACAATTTCTGTACTTGTAAACATCCTGTGGTGTTTGGGGAAAAAATTTCAATGAATTTCAAAGCTGCAATCCTTCGAACTGATTTCTCAATTATATCAGATAAAAGAGTAGAGAAAAATTAGATGACATACTTTCCCTGTCTCTCCATACTGCAGAATTCTTTCCTCAGCCATCTGCAAATGAAACAATGTAAAGACTGAATAGATCTCCTCACCCCCACACCAGGGTTTCATTCTCCATCTTACTCTTCACTGCACTTCCTTTATGAATGAGTGCATTGCATACATTCACTCAGTAAAGCTACTCTCTTGTTCATTTGGATACGAATTTGCATTTATATTCTTTAAACAGCTCCATTCAGGAAACATGCAGACACATTTACTCCTGCTTACTAACCAACCTAGTGACACCATTAAATTTCTATTGTACTCGACCCATGTGTATTTTGTGTATACAATAGTCCGGCATTGTTAACTCTTCTCTTGAAACTGTCCAATGTTGTAATTTCTGCTTCAAATGACCAGTTTCAGATCATGACTCAACGAACCCAGAGGGCAATAATTTGTAAAGTATTCAAATGTTTAAATAACCAATTAAGCCATACATTTAAATCATACCAGTGTCTAATTAAAGACCAGAGCTCTTACACACTTCTTTAAGGGCGAAATAACCTACATCGTTAAGATTAGAGCATAGGTCATGCCTCATAATAATAATAATAATAATTTTCGTTTAATTTCATTTAGACAAACATAGCATGAACAAATTATGACAATTCATTTCAGAAGTTGAATTTAACATGCAAGACGCATCATGTTACACATCTAATTGAACCAACACCCTCCTCCCCTAGTGAAAGAAGGACTAGTCAACCTTACGGGGATGCGGGAATCAAACTCATTTAATCAACTCTGTGCCACAGTGTCTTGTCTATTACTCCACGACCTCCCCCACTCATAATGAACCTGCAGACTATCAGTTGATGGCAATCACTGATTCAATCAGACACTTAGTTGAATCAACTGACCTTTCGACCTGTACTTGGTACGATGCAGTCTTCATACTTTCTATGAGACGAGTCAAACCTTCCACCCACACTTCGCGCTCATTGTGATTGGAAGCTACAGACAGAAATTCAATTCCTTTATCAATTATTATCTGTAATTTTAATCAGGTTTTACATATCAATTGATTCATCCAATCAATTGTATCTATTAACACATAAGACTAGTGTATAAAAATCATTAAAGAGTTGGACATAAAGACCTTGTTATGACATTAACTAGAACTCTGAACATTTAATTAAGCTAAATTATGGATAGAATTAACAGAAGGTCGAGTTCTGAAATAAATTCAAAGGAACCCAACACAAAATTTAAGACAATGCTTGTAATTCAGCTTATAATCTCAGTCAAAATGAAATTTCTATGCAAGCAATTAAACTCAGAGATGAGAATTTAGCAAAGAACTTTTGTCATACATGATTATGTTTTAGCTAAGAATCAACTTTACAATTTAGAATGAGAGTTGATGAGGAAATAACGTTAAGACCAGCATTGAGCTAAACATTAGCGTCTTCATGAGGTTCTTGTAGGGCACCATATAAATGTTTATATACATACATACATTGAGATACAAATGTTGAGTCTCTTACCAACAAGAGCCAGTGTCTTCAGTTTAAATGTTGAACCATAGACGATAACAAAACAGAGACCAGCATTGTGTTTGAATGCATCCTCGTAATTCTTCTCAAATTCTCGTGCATTTTTCCCTGGACGAATTTCCTTTACAAATCGCAAGTCAGCTATAAACAAATTTACTTTGTATTAAAGGAAAGGCACGGAAGGCTGTTCAAATGGGTTTGCAAGGAGTTCCCGACTTCAACCAAAAACGCAAAACCATCTCAACCAATTTTATTGAGCATCCTGGATAGTCAACATCAAAGCAGAATGAATATGAAAGAGACATAGCATGACTTCATAAGTTGAAGTTGTAATGTTTTCCCTAGTACTTTGAATTAGATAAATATCAGCCTGTCAGTGCATTATTGTACCACTTAATATTGAAACACAATTATCTGTTTAATAAATAGTACTTATTTAAAATAAAAATTGCTGATATGTAGGGCATAACCGAGTAGACAGTTTCCACCGAGTACCGAATCTGAGTACGAACCGAATAGTATTGGCAACTCTGGCCCAAATAGTACCATCTGCAGGCTAAGCCTAAAACTTTTGATTTTCGTCACTTTAACCGTTTCGCATAATGAAAGTTAGCAAAATAAATGTTTGTGCCTGTAATAACTACCAATACAGCTTTACATTTTTAATTTTCGCTTCTAGATTGTTAAATATTTACCAAAATAATTATTGAATTAAAAAAATTATATTTTTAACTATTTGTGTGTGTAATATTTGCCTATGCGAATACTTCCGAATAGTCCCAAAACACAAGAGAATCGGCCGAGGCGAATGTCCGAGGTGATTTCCAGTTATGCCCTACCGCTATGTTTCCTGTCGAGCAATTCACAATGACAAGACATCCCATTTAAAACATGCTGGTCAAAAATCAGGAATATATCACATCTCTGTACTATAACTACAATCATGTCAAGGCACCAAAAACACTTACCAAAGCAATTGCAACACTGTCATAAATTTTAAAAAATTATTTAGAATACAATGAGGGAGAGAGAGTGAGAGCTGCAACCTTTAATCTATTTCTTTTTCCCCTATTCCCCATGATCCACCGAAATGTGTATGCATAAGAAACACTAGAGAACAGTTTGGCAGCTCAATAACAAACTCCATGACATAAACAGGATGTTGAAACAGGATCACATTCCTTAGGTGAACTGTGTGATTTGCAAATAATATTCCTTCCCATGTATTTTAGAAGATTGGTAACTATAATCACAGCTTGTTAATTAGGTCCATTAGACTTCAAGCATCGTGGCATACATTTCGTACACAAATGGGCATTCACATTGCAAGTTAGTTTTAAGTCTTCAATGTAAAAATTGAAGCAGGGCCGACTTCACGAACTAGCACTTAAAACTCAATTGAAGCCTGTTGAGCCATTTCTTAATCATACAGCTTATTTATATCACATTTCAAAGTAAATCCTGTATACGATAAATCCAGACTGCTCAAATTCATCACGTTGGATGATTTTCTCTCAATTTGCTTCCTGCTATAACTTTGCTAAATGCAGAATAGCTAATGATCCACTAACTAAATAGCTTAATAGACTAATAAAACGTCTTAACATTTTGAGTGCACCCTAAAACTCTGATATTAGGCAACACTTATATTCTTATCCATTTATTTTTTATTTAGCTTATGCAAAATGCACCGAGCCATTGAACAACAAACTCATCAGCAACATGAAATGTGGGCAAGCCACCAGGAAAGACAAGTATATTCTTTATTATAAGATAATAAAGGCTGGCCACCTATGTGGCCACCCCAAAAGTTTACTTAGATATATCATAATTATTCTGTATTTTTACAATATTGAATATACCACACTTTGCCTTACAATATATTTAAGGCATTCTTGTCAAAAAGTTTTCCTTCTAAGGTTTTCCGCCATAGGGATTATTCAGTCATGCAGCCTTGGCCTTGTGGAGTAGGGGGCTGTGGCCTCAGCAGTGGAAGGAGTCGGTTCAGGGGTGGTTGCACGGGGTGGCCCGGGTGGTCATGGCCACCCCAAACAAAGGCTGGCCACCCCTGTGACCACCCCAAAAGTTTAGTTAGATATATCATAATTATTATGTATTTTTACAATATCTAACTTTTTTTATGTTGTGAAGGAAGTTATGAAAATGACATTGGCATTCAAAAAATAATCTGGTTTGCCATACTGGAGTGAACCAATTATACGTTAGGCCTACTGTCTTTGCCGACTCAAGGTTTGACATGAAGCAGCTGCTGGGCTAGAACTACAAGATATCGCTGAGACCCAAGATTACTATACTAATGATCCACTTAATGGAGTTCGGTTTCGCGCAACCGTATCGCGCCTTTGGCTGCTCAGCTTACGCAGAAAAGGTGTACAACTTAGAGACTGTGGGAGAGAGCTAGAGAAGATAGCACATAATGTAGCAGGAATTTCATGAGACATCAGCCTTCCGTGAGAGGAAGTTTTCAGCAATGAAGCTAATTGAAACATATTTTCGCAACTTAATGGGTGATCAGAGATTGAGTGACGTAGCGCTGTTGTTGCTTGAGTCTGCTTGAGCAAAAAATTTGGATTTAAATATTGCTGCTGATGAATTTGATGCATGTCATGAGAATTGGAATATAAATTTGCATTAGTCATATAGAATGGACATAATCATACTCAACATGAATCATCACAGAAGACCCTATTTTTATATAGAGATGCCTTCTCTGGCCAACATTAGAAAAGCCTGACCATGCAGAGGAAACAGAGGAGGCGGGCCAGCGAGGTAGCCCGAACTATATCGTACAAACGCGTCTCCGACAGACCATGGGCAACTATCAACTAACTAAAAAGAAGGAGAGATATGATATGATCGACTGAATGCCATTATATTGACGAATCGACTTACTTATAGTAGTTAGGACTCAAACCCATGCCTAACATTTTTGATCTTTTGGCTCGCTGCCATTGGTGAGAATGAAATACTTCCGGCGCATGATTGACAAAAAGGAGCAAGTAAAATTATTCTTCGTATGTCTAAAACTACACTAACCCTAACACTAACCCTAAACGACCCTCATGATGCTTAAGCTGACCCTAACCGACCCTCATGACACATAATTATAACAAATTATAGGTTTTACTGTATGCGTATTACTACTGTATTAAAATTGCTTACGTTCTCATTATTATATGTAATCTGCGTCCACATACAAGCCATGCCCAAAATATTAACTACTATAAGTAAGGCGACGAATCATACCCAAGCAGTGTCCCAATTCCTTAATCTGAATCTTACCTTTTCCCTCGATCTTCGCGCTGTTTCCACGATACCAGACAATTTCATGCGTATCCAGCTTTACCTGGAACCACTTTGTCTCCGGTTTCTTCGTGCGAGAAAACATGACCATTTTCGTGCCCCGCTCCAGGGCCACAAGGACCGCATGCAGGGCCATGGTGTCAGCCATAATCGACCCCTTACAATAAGACGCCGCTTGAAGCAGACGAATTGATCTAAAAGTCGGTTCAAAACGAAATCAAAGTTTTAAGGCTTCGGCAGACAAGTTCAATAAAGAAAAAAAGATTGACAAGTTCTCCGTTGGCAATTTTTCAGCATTTTCTTCCAGGTTTAAGGAGTCGCTAACGACTCAACCGGGAACTAAACGTCCGCAGCGATACCAAACTGCATGCAGCGAGCTTTATGAATAATCATTAACTCCTAATGAATAATTAATTTGAGGATCCGCCAGACCGTTGCCGGCGATACTAACGAAGAATCTCCAGCGTAATCATTTTCCAATAAATCATAATCTCAATACCACAGCGCAACCACAAGCCATAAAGCGGGGCAATAGCTTATTCACGAGCGCTGAACTGGGTCACAAGGGTTGTTGATATATGCCATTATGTGGGCCCAAATTAATTTGCCCTGAGACAAGAAAGAGAATAGAGAAAACATAATGCTAAGGCGGATTCTGTATGGGACGAGAAATTTTGAAAGCCGACAACATAGTCTGAATATCATGTTAGGTCTACGGCGATGTTATTACGAATTACTCAAACTTCCGGGTCTATTCAGAACGGATAATGAATATTCAATAGATAAATTTAAATATATAGAGCTTGTTCCAGTTCGCCGCCCGCTACGCGCAGATCCGCAAGCTCGAGTTAAAACGAGAGTTTTACTGCTGTTGATGTAATTGAAAGTTGTCGGTTAAAGTAAATATAGGTCGCGCGCAGTTTCTATTTATAAATTAAATAGGACGAAATAACAGGAGCACCTAGCCGTAACCCAAGTCGGTAATAGGGCTTACCCTATTACCAAGTCAGTGATTGTAACTTTGTAACTTTCTGTGACGCTGATTAGCCGTAGCCTAAATAATGACCCTTCATATGCCTATTGCCCTCTGATGCTATTCAAAATGGCGTTTGCAAACTTAGTATCAGTCATAATTTATATGAAGGTTTGGGCTGTAGGTTTAGGCGTTAAGCAGAAATTAGGTCAGGCATGTTTAATGAACGATTTAGTCTGAAAACCCCTTGGTCTATCCGTAATAGGCTTTCGTATATATATATATATATATATACAGTGCTTTTTTCTAGAATAAAAGGTGCCGGAACGCATCTGTATTGTCGAAAGAAATGTCAATAAAATTAGCTACAGTACCAAACAAAATAAATTTCAGAGGACATAATGATCACAATCTATGCACTTACTTATAAATTTTAAAAATGTAACAAATTGAATTGTTAAGTCTTCTATCAAATTTAAGTGTTTTTGCACAACTAACATTTGTATTTTTTAATTGTCGAAAGAAAGGTGCTGGAACGGCTGAAAAAAAACACTGTATATATATAGATTATATATAATATATATATATATCAGAGGTGTAACAAGCGGGGGGCAGAGGGGCAGCTGCCCCCCCAGTTTTGAAACTGGGGGGCTTTGCTCCCTCTGATATATATATATATATATATATATATATATATATATATCAATTACTATTGCTTTATGGATAATGGAAGACAGTGTCAAAGAGTTTGGAGTCGCTCAGCTGGAGGCATTAAAAGCAACAGATCACAACCATGGCTTGCTGGAGCAGTGGATTGCTTCTTTGGTGGAATGACTCCCAGTGCAATCCATTTCCGGTATCCAGGAGCAATCCACCATACCTTCTGGATAGCCATAACCATTTACTCCATCATGATGCGGCTATTCCCCAAACAGTATAAATCATTTCAGATACGATTCCTCAAATTACATGTGTCATGCATTAAATCATATCATGAACAAATAGGGAAGAATGTCATATCGCAAATCAAACAATCATCTCATCTTGGAAACAAATAAATATGTAATCAAGGACTATAATCTTGAATGAATCCCACTTTAATCAGACGAATCTTACAATTACAATAATCGCTCAGTTAAAGTCTTTAAAATCAATATCGACAGAGTTCAGTCTAGGCTATTGTATGAATTTCCTCTTATCAACACTTTCAATGTGCATTTTCAGTTAACTTGTGCAGCACATTTCTCACAAATGCATAATGCTCAGAAGATATATGCGTAAGAACGTTAAATAAGAAAATAATGTTAAACAATGCACTGAAAATCTTTGCGTTAAATGATTATATCGCTTGGTGAGTAATGATCTCCGCAGAAGTCAGAAATGCGTTCGCATGCTTCCAGGATCTTCTCTTCAGGAACCGTTAGGACCACGCGGAAGTAGTTCGGATATTGAAAGCACTGTAAAAACGCACAATTGCATGTTATAGCGGTCGTGTTATGATCATAATGCACCACAGACTAATTACCAGAGATCAATCAATGATAGCTGAGCGGCTGTGGTTAAGCAACAGTCTCCGAGGGGGGAAGAGAGACTTAGATACGCACCAGCTCCACGTTACTACGTGAGCACTCAAACAAATCGACTACTGTGTCAAACAAGGAGCATGGAAAACTACACAGAAGTAGTAGATTCAGAGCTTGTGTGTATTTTTAGCTTGCAGCTGTGAAGGAGACGAGAGGCCAATTGACTGAAGAGGGGATTAGAGTTTGGATGAATGGATGGTGGTAGCGCTGACAGCTCTCTCTGTCTCTGTATATAGTGGAGATTAATAAATGCTTATTAGAATAATTGTAAGCTTCTTATAAGCAGATAGTCATTGTTAATTTGTATACAGAGTCGTTATAGAAAGAGCCAAATGAAAAGCACACTCCTCCACTTGCTAATCTCAATTATGCTGGGGTTAATTAACAACAAACTCTGCAGTGCTAAGTAATAGTAATAAATTGAATAATGGCCCATTATATATCATATTACGTACGCAAAAAAATCGGATTTTCGCAATTCCCCAGTTGCACCGCGTACATTTTGTGGACCCCACCTTCATGTGTACCTATTCTGAGCTCTAACCTCCTACAAAGGTCAAATAGCTTAAGACATCTATGATAAAACATTGGTTTTACCATAGGCTATTTATTTTTGTTAGGTATCATATTTCACAGCTTAAGTTTGTTAACTGTTATGAAGAAATAAAATACTGGTACTAACAACATTTACATTTCAAAAGCTACATAAATGCCATCCGGATGACTATTGGATAATCATATAGTCATAAATAGGCTAATGTGGACTTCATCATTATACAGCTATATTTGCTTACGTACATATTTTCGAGAAACCTCCCCCGCCCTATATATGCACCCGTACGCAAAATCGCCGAAATCCGAAACCCTCTAACTGCGTATGTAACATGTGGATTGGCCCTAAGGAGTTTTAATAGACCATATTTTTATTTCCAAATCAAATTAATCATCCAGTCAGTCTTCAAACATTGTCTGATTTGTCAAATTTTTAAATGCTAAATTAAAAATACTTTGGTTAGAAACGGTGGAAATGCATTTCTACAGAATCTCAACTGGATTGTACAAGTCAAAAGTATTCTCTTCTATTTTCAAAATATTTTGCTAGAGATTCTCAATATAAGTCATTGCCAGATGGTTTATTAAAAGATGAGAAGAAATTATATGAAAATTCCAAATTGGAACACCCATTGAATCGATGAAGGCTACATGTACGTAGGTCCCTTATTTATTTGCTACAGAGTTATAACTTTGCTTAATGAGAAAGAGAGGCCAACCTTTCCTGGGAGACAGAAAACCGACTGTTCTGTTACGAGCTGTTGAGTGAAGTCAAGATCTGTCTTAAATTCTGGAAAGCTTTCCATTTGAATGGCAATCTGCAGAAGAATCAGAACGAGTACATGGGACTAGAAGCAATCAGAATAATCATAGCACATAATAATCAAAGATTTATTTAACTTAGTAACTCCTCAATCTGCTTTTATCTACGATAATTATGAATAATTTTGTAATTGCAAATTTAACTAAACTGGTGAAATGCAATTGAAATTATTCATGACTAAACAATAGTCTTCCATTCTTATAGTATAAACAGTGTTGTATGCAAGACTTTAAACTTCAAGACCAAGACGAGACCGAGACAGTGAAGCACCGAGACCAAAACACTAGGTTCAAGACAGTACGAGATAGTAAAAGACAAGTGATCCTATATAAAATGCTATAAAATATTAATGTATCAGTTTTCGGGAATAACGTTCATTTGTAATTTCAATTTGAAACTTAATTATAATGTATATCGTACCCATTACCAAGAACAGTTTTATATTGCCGAGTTTTGTCTTTTTTGATAGTTCTTCTTCGGCCTATCTTCTGAATAGTATCAAGAAAGCACGTTTGAAATCTTCTAGACGATTTTAAACAAGCAAATTCGATACCAAATAGCAAAAAAAATTATAAATTTGCGCATATCCTTACTCACTCTGAGAAACTCAAAGTTGTTCCGATCGTTTCGTTTATGGTGGTTTACATCAATGACAAACTAATAGCTATTGTTTGTAAATCGGCCAAACTTCAAATTGCGTAAACGCAAACTTCATAATTTCAGGTTCTCTGTCAGAAACTTTCCACTTTAATACAATTTGATGCATTTCAGTATCATGTGACTCGCGCGTTAACCAGAATTACCGTTTCTCGTAAATTCCGGTTTCAGTTTCTAGCACAAAATTTTAAGACAGTCAACGCGAAACTTATCGAGACCGCTCATTCGAGACAGAACAAAACTTTCACTTCAAGACAGTTTTTAAAAATTCGAGAAGTCTTTGCAGCAGAAGCGTCAAGTTTAAACTCCTCTGTATCAGATCCACTTGACTGGGTTCCACGTCTGTTCAGGAGCTCATCATCGCTAGTGAAGAATCAGCAATTGCTTTGCTAGATTAGTAAAATGCATTACATAGTAATAAAGATTCGAATAAATATATATAGGCCTGCCGCCTACATTATAGGCATTCAACTGTCCACAGCTCTCACTGTGGCTGTTCCCATCCCAAGCCTGGATAAAGGAGGATGTTAACACTATTATAAGAAAACTGTCATGACAAAAGATGATCGGCCTTGCTTTCCTTCCATATCCCGGCTAGGGACAGGCACTGCCATAACATAAGCAGTTGCAGAGTTCCTACTACTTACCTGAATGCCTGGCAATGAGGTAAGCCTATAAAAGTTGTCAAACTGACAGTGCTCAGAGAATTTTACAAAGACTAGACACATGCTGTTACCAACGTCAATGTCATGCAGCACCATAAGGCTCCACAACAAATGGTTCACAGACAAAAAGTTCTTAGTATTAATTGTATTTAAGTAGAAGTAGTTAATCACTGTTAAGTAGAAGTTAGGTCGATGATAATAATGTTTGCTAATCCAATTTCAATTTCAGCAAGAATTATTTTAATCAATCCAACTTCTAATTAGGCAAGAATTGTTAGTTCCATCTAGAGGTGCAACAAGGTTTTGAAAAGTGGGGGAGGCACAATTTGTGAAATATTGCAAGAAGAGGAAACATTTTTTTGCCTCCACTTTTTGAATTTTGCCCCCAAGAAATTTAAAAAATGGGGGGCACAAATTATCTTACCAAAAGTAATCTTAAAAAGCAATTGGAGAAACATAAAAAAGAACCGATTTTGGGGGCACATGGGGGCACTGAGCACTAAAACTGGGGGGGGGGCGGTGCCCCCTCTGGCCCCCCGCTTGTTACACCTCTGGTTCCATCCATATATTATCTACTTAGGAATAATATCACTCATCATGCCAATACCTATATCAGTAAACGTTGTTACCATCGATTCAACTTCTATTTTACCGAATGCAATGAGCGAATAATAACTCGTGAGCCATTTGTTAGTGAATCATTTGACGTGACACTGTCCTAAACAGGTCATAGGTCGTCAAGTACAAGCGACCTGAGGATTGCTAAACAAACTAACTACAGATTGAGCCATTGAAATCCTACCATCATATACATGGCTCCAGATGGCATGATCGGATTCAGACCCTTGATCTTTCTCATTGAAGAGTAGCAGATCTCAGCGTTTCTCTGCAAACAGTAGAGACAAAAGTATAAGATCGATCGATCAATAGTTGTGGCTTCGATCACAGTCTCTAAACTTCTAAAGTCCCATTAAAAAGTAAAAGCGCAGGGCACCCGCTTATTCACGAGGACTGAATGCGATGATCAATTTTAAGTGCAATAAGTTATATGCATGTTATTTCATTTTTAATTTAAGGTGCATCTTTTAATGGCTATATTTAACTATAATGAGATCACACAGCAAGTGTTGTAAGGTTGTGCATTTGAGAGATCCACAGAAACTAATCTAATTATAAGCATAGAGTCTACATTCATTAGATACAATAATCACACATACATATGCACACATACGTACTGACAATAAAATGTTTACAGTCTTAAGGGTTCAGAGGTCAATCTAAATATTTTTACAGCGCAATGATCTTGATGTACAAGACGAGGTGTATCTGTGGATGTATACCTGAACAACTGTTAAAGAATTGTCGAAGTAATCTTGTGGAGTGGCGTTCAGAATGGTCCTCAGAGCTCCCTGGACTAGAGTGTTTGGTCCTAGAATGCGTTGGGATAGGTTGGTGAGACCAGGACGAACCTAGGAACATTTAGTAACGTGAGGAACTTTAGACAGTGTTAAGTGCAATTCTAATTGAAGACTTAAAACAACTAATGGAATTAGGTTTTCCTTTGTCAGCAGATTATGCCACTTCCCACTCTCTACGCTTATCTCACATTCTTTTCCATACAATCTTTTGATTCTCTTCCTCCATCTATCCACTTTCTTTCTCGTTATCCACATCCAAACATTAACCATCCTCTTCTTCTTCTTTCCTTCCCTTCCTTTTGTAGTTCCATCAAATGTAGCAAATCAAATCAACTGTTAGGGATGAACCAAAACTTGGTTCAGAATTCGGCTCGGTTCAATTTTCTTGGTATTCGGCAAAATTCGGACTCAGACAAACAATGGGTCAAAGTATTAATCTTTCTGATTGTCTGTTTTGTAAATGAAAATTAGACATAACTAAAAGTACAAAATACTTTTATTTTTATTTACTAGACGACAATCGACCTGACAAAAAAACACATATACTGCTACTGTTAGTGCTTACAAGTTACAACTTCCTAGTGTTAACTTAGTCAAAACTAAATAATTCATTAAAGTTGTGCAAAGTACCAATCTAAAAATCAAGAAAAATGAGATTTTTAAATATTTGAAACTCAGACAGAAATTTAAACTCAGTTCATCCCTATGAACTATTCATTCACTAAAAGTCTCAAGTTGACAAGACCTCAACTTATTTGTCACCTTTGACCTAGATTTATGTATGTCAAAGGTGAAGAGTTTGTGTGCAAAACTCAACCTCAGCTTCAAAGGCATTGAATCGGTCGTGGATTAGGATCCAACCCAGACGCCAACCGGGAACCAAATACCTATAAATACATACATACAAATGTAATACATGTCAGAAGGCGATGTATAATTAGATTCTCAGCACTCAAAATAAAACTGAAATAAGAGAAATCATGTTAGTTGCAACCATAATCAGCCAAAGGTACAATATATCGAGCGAATCATACACATAGCTGTAGTTATACAATACTTACCAACTCTCCAAATGTCTTTTCCTAATCAAGGACTAGACTACACTGGCATACTCTGCAGTGTTATAAAATGTGAACTTCCAGCTCAAAATGAGCAACAGAAGCCCATCCAATTGGTCAGAACACTTACCCTGTGAAGTGTGGAATACGAGTTGGAGAGTTTCCTCCTCAGATGATTAATATAGAAATTCATCATCGCTCAGAGTTACTCAGTGGCATCAATAATTGATGATTGTTGGTCGTCATTAGATGGCAGCACTTGGCACTTAATAAATGATTAATAATTATAATAAACCGTCACAAGTGCATTAAGCCAGAGCTCTAAAGAACCGATTTGGCTATCTGGTAACATTTAACCAGTAAATAGATATGAAATCCTGAGCAACTCAACCGAAGAAGAGAGCTTGTTCGTACTTTTTCGTCAGCCCTCCACACGACAGGATTGGAACACTGGATGACTGGGAAGCCATCGAGACATAGGAATGAGTGGAAAAGACCTTCAACAGAAACACAAGGACAGATGAATAAACATGCATAGGACTATCCAATGCTCTTTCCATTCCCTACCACTCTCCCTCCATTAGGTAGTTTGATACATAGCTCTATAACCAACACGATACTCTTACAAAGAGCATAGCCTACATGAATAAAACATACAATATGAAGAGAGGTTTTAAGTGCTTAAGAAGGTGCATAGTCTGTGTTAGAACCATTGCAAATTAACCTGGATAATAATAGATAGCCCAATTTCACAGCTTTGTCTTAAGTGCAGTAAGACAGTGTCCACTAAGACAATACACTATCATCCAAACCATTTCATAAGTCTATATTACTCTTGCATCCAAAGAAAACTCTCAATTTATCCTCGGTTCTTTATACAAACATATTTACTGGTATATCATTCAATTCTATTTACTTTCATTGTCCAAAGATCACGATGTACAAGACGAGGTCCATAATGTTGTCTGCGGATGTATACCTGTCTAAACTCATGTTTAGCATGTCTACATTTTCATCAGATTTTTTATTCTAAATAAACATATATTGTACAATGAAGAATTTCTGCCCTATTTTGTTCCATTTTTTTAAAAACAATTTATATCTGTGTCCTTCAGTTGCATTGTCTGGTACTAAATTAAGATACTCTCCGACTGTACTGCCTCCTTTCCAGTGATAATCCTGTAGGAGTCAGTCGGAGTGCAAGGGGGTCAGTATTCATATAAGTATACAAGTACTTACAAAGTCAGCGTAGACCTCGTCTGCAATGACTGGTACCCTGTTCCTCTGAGCGACTTCGAGGATTGACCGGATGTGAGACTCCGTGTAGACCGACCCACACGGATTCGATGGATTGTTGATGATGATACATGCAGTGTCGCCATCTATCAACGATTCCAGGTGATCTAGGTCAACCTCCCATGACCTCTCCGGCTGGAGGTAATAAACCAATTAACGCAGACGATTGTGATTGTTCCATTCACATATATTATTTAGGCGTCATAATCGTAATTAAAAACTCCAAACTTCTAAGGCATCATTTGAAACACAAGCGTGGGGGCACCAGCTTATTCAAGAGCACTGGTTAAAGTCAAAGTGGAGATCGTCCAAGTAGTTCAGTTGCCAGAGGGTCATAGAGGGCAAAGAAGCTGTCGAAGTTAGGGTGTTGTTTGGCATTTTAATGGAACTGATGAGGATCAGATATATGTTAGGGTACGAATACTTGAAGAGGTGAGACTTCAGCTTTGATAACTCCTCCACTGCTTGCACTCTGACAGCGCCAGTCCCAAGCCTGGATAAGGAGAAGGGCGAAACCTATGGTCCTTGTTCTTACACAGTGTCGTCAAATTGAAACTACATGTACTTGGACTTCAGGTTTGAGTTGAGAGCATCTGCCTGAGGCAGATGATGGGCAACGATGTTGGGAAGATCATTCTATGCACATATCAAATTGATCTTGAATCATAAGCTTTGATTCCTTCAGCATCTCAAAACAATAACCCACAACATGTGTAGAGTCAAAAACGTCATCAGGTAAGAAAAACGTTCAGATTCAAAATTCAGTCATAAATTATTGTATACACACATACCTCTACTTGGTCAAATAATTCGATGTTGGAGGATTATGTGTTTTAGATATGAACCAGGGACAAAGACAAAGGGGACAGTCTCCTCAGAAGTTTCTGGGGTGAGGGAAGGAGCAGCTCATATCCCCCAATATCTCATAAATTTCATGAATTTATAAAGTCTTTCCACTCTTAAGTTATCTTTATCATTTTTGATAAGTAACATCTTTTTCGACCTGCTCCCCACCAAACCCAGGACTATGTCTCCATCTGTGACTACGCAACAAATTGCATGAGTAGAGTAGTATACGATGACAGAATATATGAGTGACAGACTGATTGATGTACTGACGAATGCTTACGATGAGATCATAATACTTGACGTTGATACCAAGTGACAAAGCGAGCGTCTGGTAAAGAGAGAATCCGGGTCTTGGGATTATGATGTGCTGTCCCGGATCAGCAAGAGCGGAAATGGACATGTCCAATGCAGACGAACATCCATTTGTCAGGATCACATCCTAGAAGCACCACGAATTCATAGTTATTAATAAATACTAAATAAATTAATTACTAAATATCGTCATATTATGACACAGACGTCTCTTAAGTTTCTGTCTTGAATACAGTCTGAGACAAAATGGTT